>VZSE01014913.1:215843-261562 GCA_013398275.1 Promerops cafer | reverse complement strand
TATTTATATTTATATTTATATTTATATTTATATTTATATTTATATGAGGAGTAGGGAGGACATAAGAGTACAATACAGTGTTTAAGAGTTCTGAATTTGCAGAAAGCACCATAATCCGTATTTGCTACTCACCCCTGTTTATGGAAAATGGTGTTGCAGCCAAAATCCTGATGTGGGTGTGGATCTAATCTCACATATGTGCCCATGTCCCCTCTAATGGCTCATCTGGGTGAGAAGGGCAGCCCACTGCTCTGTTACTTACTAGAGATGTTCTTTACCTGAGATAGTGAATTTTGATCTGAACATCTCCCTGCTCTCCAAAGCTCTGTGGGATTTTCTGCCCCTGCACTCTCAGCCTCTACTGGGTTTTGCCAAATGACTTTGCTGCTGCATTCTGAATATAGTTCCAAGGCATCAACGAAAAGATTATAAAAAATGATTGAATTCAAAATAATATCATGTGTCCCCCTGCTGCTGCTTTATTTTCTAAGAAAAAATGAAGACAAAATGATATACAGACACCAGGTATCAATGTAATTTTAGAGTTCCTTTAAATTTCACAAGGACTTAATTTTAAATGGTGAAAAGTCATTTGGGATTTGCTTCAGAGTGACAGGTAAATACCACTGGAGTCCTATTTGCAAGGTGCTGAAAACTCAGTTTAAAAGCTGATCTTGGAAAAGCTCTGATTTAACAGAAAAATATTAAGGAGTTTTTCTCTTTCTCTGAATAAAGTTCAAACCTTGATTTAGATTTCAATTGTAGCTCTGGGTTTTTAATATCAAATGCAGTTTGTGAACCGTTGCTGATATCTTGCTCTATCTTGAGCAAAGCAAGTTAGAGACCAGGCTGTTTTCCTTTTAAATAAATAAACATTGCTGTTTCATTGATGGTTCTTAACAGAAGAGGTCAGCCCCATTGTTTCTGAAACAGCAGTATATGAATCTGAAACATAAATTATTAGTATCAACAGCAAAACTCGTGGTGTAGTCAAACATTTGTCACAATGAATGAAAAAATAAACAAGTTATTCCCCCAAGACCTCGGTGCTATTAAGAGATTAATGAAAACTTCATTGAATAAAATGATCATCTTGAATATTTTTTTTATTTTTCTGTGAATATTTGAGAGATTGTATCTTATTGAAAGATCTACACATAAAATACTTAACTTTTAAAATTGAGGTTATTAGAGGTTAAGCATTAAATCATGTAGTTTCAATCCCCCTTTTATACCATCTTAATGCTTGTAATTTTTTCTAACTAAAAAATCTTAGTGAAATAGAAAAGTTGGACTTCCTTGTATTTCTAGTATCTCATACTGCTTCATCCTTTCTGGAGAAAGAAAGAAATAACTCAAGGGAAAGGAAAAAACCTGAAACTGGAGAAATGAGAATTGAGATTTTTCGGTTTTCAGAACCCGAGATGAAATATTTTGTACTGAATTTGAAGCATTTTATTCAGTGGAACACCTGTTCCTATTAAAGTGGTGGTTGCAGTTCCTTTGATGTTGTCTTCTACTTAAGTTAGTACAGAAACAATTACTTTTCATACGTTAATTTTCACGGACTAAGTAGTACAAGACTCTAGTAGTATTTCCATAATTAAATCTCAGACTGGTGAAGGCAATGTAGTTAAAATGGTATCTCCTCTGCAGAACCTTGGTGCATCAGGTCTTGGCCTGGGGCTTCATTTTTCAGGCTGTTTCACAAGCACAAACGAGCTGGCCTGAAGTTTATAAAGAGCTTTAAGTAGCAGCTCTGTGCTTTGCTAGGGCAGCATCCATCACAGCTACGTCAGGGATGCAGCAGGGAGCTCTGCCTTATCTCCTCTCCCTCCCCAGTCGTGTGCTCTCATACCTAGACAGTTGGCTCATTAAAACAAGTGTGCTATTGCTGAGCACAAAACAGAAAAAAAAAAAACCAACCAAAAAAACAAAACCCAAAAAACAAAACAGAAAAAACCCGAAATGAACCCCCCCAAAAAAACCAAAACAAAAAAACCAAACAAAAACCCCCCAAAACAGCAACAACAAAAAACCAAACAAAAAACCCAACCAAACAACCAAACAAAAAAACCCCAAAACAAAAAGAGAGATGCTGTTTTTAAGACTTGGATTTATAGCTCCATGTTGTAATCAGACATCACAGATTCTGTCGCAAGAACTGTAAAGCAGGTTTCCTCATGAGAAGGAAAAAGGAAAAAAACAAAGAAAGGGGTGGGTGTGCTGTCCCCCATTAAACAATTGTGAAGTTCTAGTTTAGGGCAAGCTTGAGGGGAAAAAGGGGACGTGGCAGTAAATCATCTGTGCAGCTCTCAGCCATAAAGTTTCTTGAGCAGTCAAAGCTGCCAGGGCTTGTTTGGATGACTTATTCCTAGGCAGGGGGGGATGGAAGAAAGTTTAGAATACAGCTGCAAACTTCTGCTGCCTCTGGTGTCACTATTGTTTACATTACACGATAATGTGCTGCAGAAACCTCCTTCTATTTCAAGGGTGACGTTTTCCTCCCTGCCCTTGTTTTGAGGTTGTTTCCCCCGGCCAGTGGAGCAGGAATCTGGAATTGCCTTGGCCCTGGCGCGCCTGGGCCGGGCCCTGGCGGGGAGTGGGGCTTTGGTGAGGGGGCTGCAGCAGCCAGGCCAGGCCTGGCTGGGCTGGAGCTGAGGAGGGACCAGTGGGTGTCACTGGGTTTGGATGTGAGTGCTTTGGTCCCTTATCCAAATGGTGATGGACTGGACTCGTTGGGGTTGGAAGGGAGATGAGTGCCCGGTGGCCTGGGTGGCCCGGTGGCCCTTGCTGCTGCTCAGAACAGGCTGCAGAGCTGCGTGTGAAATCACCCGATCCTCACCGTTAGGCTCAGCCTAAAATGTCCATTGCCCATCTGGATCAACAACATTCAGAATCACAACATCATGGAGTGTTTTGGGTTGGAAGGGACCTTCAAAATCATCTTGTTTCACCCCCTGTCATGGCAGGGACACCTTTCACTGTCCCAGGCTGCTCCAAGCCTCATCCAGCCTGGCCTTGGGCACTGCCGGGGATCCAGGGGCAGCCACAGCTGCTCTGGGCACCCTGTGCCAGGCCTGCCCACCCTCACAGGGAACAATTCCTAATTCCCAATATCCCATCCAACCCTGCCCTCTGTCAGCTTAAAGCCATCCTACCTTGTCCTGTCACTTCATGCCCTTGTCAAAAATCCCTCTCCAGCTTAAAGAACTTCATCACTGTACTTGTATTTCAAATTTTAGTCACTGCAAACTGTGCACGGTAGTTGGTGAGACCATTTTCAGTAGGAAGCTGTGCTTCTGCTTGACAGCACAGGGATTTATCGAATTTATCTGATTTATCTGATTTATCTGATCTATCTGATGGGAGCCCATGCCTGGTGCCTGCCTGTGTCCCAGCAGTGTGTGGGCAGGGGTGCAGCTGGCAGACAGTCACTGCCCGGGTGAGTGCAGCAAATGCTGAAGCACTGAGAGAAAACCACTCCTGCAGAGCAGCAGAACTTGCCCAAAAGGATGTTTCACAATGCAGCCAGTCAACTGGCAAGTTAGAAGAGAATAAAGGTATTTAAAATCCATGTTTTAGACAGGCATCTTGAAAATTTGTGAGAATAATTCTAGAATTGGCTCCTAAATTATGTTTTTCTGGAGTAAATGGAGGAAACTAGGCCTGAATCAGGACTGTATTCCTCTTTCTTCTCCTGCAATTCTTTCTCCTCTCTTTTTCCTTGTGCACTGTAACAAGAAAGACATCCAGTATCCTGAGACCTCTAACTAACGCTTGAGATGAGTATCTTTTAAATTAAACAGAACTCAGCCTGACCTGTCTCTGTCTTAAATTTCTTACTAGTATGAAATGTACCCTTTAAACAATCTTAGGCCCGTGGTTCCCCCTTCTCCCCCTAATCTCAGGTATGATTAGTGTTTAATGGACCTTGAAAAGCACCTCTATTTATAATGGCCACAGGTTGCTCTTGCTTAGATATGATCTCCAATTTTCTGTTTTCTCTTGAAACGAAACCCAAAATAGTGGGGCACATACTTGGTTATTATGTTCATATATACTCCTTTTTTTTTTTTCCAGAACCACAGTCTTTGGTGAATGATTTAATCCATATAACTTCTTGTAAACCAAAAACAATGGGCTGCTTTGTTCTGAGCAGCACTGATAACATGATATCTCTTACACAGATACATCAGGGTATCAGGTGCCAAGGGGCTCTTTCCATGGAGGAGGACATCTGAATCCAGGACGTTTATTCTGCATCTGAGGGGGTGCAGTGAGAGCAAGAGATAGGACTCTCCTACCCACTGCATTTTGCTGCACAAAAAACCTCAGAATCCCTCAAAACGTCAGCCAAAGCTCATTATCTGTCCTGTGTTATTTGTTGAAAAACAGGGACAGAAGTACCCAGGACCCAATGCTTTAAGAAGATCAACCCAAGCAGGCAGAGACCCAAACTGTGATTCCAGCATCATTTCTTGTATTGAATAAAACCTCGTGGGTCAGACTTCAGATCAAAACTGTGTCAGTTATGCCTGAGCCTCTCCTTATTGAGCACGTTTCCAAGGAGCAACCTCCAAATCCCACAGCCTTTCCCAGACCTTCCTGACTCCACTCAGACTAGAAAATGAGAGAGGTGAAGCTCTCAGAGCTGGTAGATGATCCTGAGGGATGAGGTAAACAGCCATTACCTTTGCTAATGATGGTGAATCCCTGTGATGTGCTAATCACGGAGCAACAGTGCCCACATCGAACTGCCTAATTAAATTTCCTAGGAACAGATTACAGTGGGATTACTGGTTTTCTCCATAATGGCATCAGTTCTAATACAAGCAGCCAAAGTTCAGATATATTTGCATTGCTAATGTGGCTGGGACTTATTTCTCTTCTATTAACAATAATGTTGCAGTAATGGCTGGAAGTTCTGGTGGAGGTTGGGGCTGCACCTCTCTCAGGAGTGGGAAAAGACTGGAAAAGTTCAAGCCCAGTGATAAAAGGTGCCTGTATCAAATCTGGAGAGAGCAGTAACCATCTCCAGGGCCTCTGTCCAGTCACTCAACTGGAAGACAAGTATATTGTTTATTATTTTGTATAATGTACAAGCTTTAACATCCAATCTCTGCTCACCTGGATTATGTAATTTTCAGCTATGCTAATTTTCTAGTAATTAGTATCCCCAGGGATGGGTACCATCTGTTTTCCACAGTTCCTATCACCTGAATATCTAAGGGCAGATTTAAAATATAAAAAAAGCTCCAATGGGACATTAGTGCCTATAAAACATGGATTTTCATGCTCTTCTTACTATCAGCACATTCAAAGTGGTTTCTTTGATTCCCCTTCTCCCCCCAGGGTCTTTCCAAACACAGCCAGTGTGCTCTCCTCTTCTCCCTGGCCAAATCCTGAAAGGTGACTTAATGTGTGGAGACTCCCCCTCAATCACTGTGTTTTAGCCTTCAGTACATGACTCAGTGGATAAATATTCAAAAACAGGGCAATTTCTCAGTGCTATTTCACTAAGCAAGTTAAGGAGGGTGACAAGGCCAGTGAAGTTTTGATTTCAGATGATCAGCGTGGAATGTGGCTGTGCAAAATGAAAGTGGTGAAAAATCACTGGCTGCACAACACATCTAACTTTGCTTAAATGTATTTCCAAATTAGAATAATTTGGATTCTCCATAACTGAAAGCTGTTTCAAAAGTGTTCTCTATTTTTAGATCATTACTGCTATTTCAGAATGTTCTAATATTACATGATTTAAGTCCTTGCAGCAATTACACTGGTAGGCAAAAATTGCATGGAAAAATGAGGCAATTTAAAATGTGTCATTTGATAAAAATGAATGAAGAAAATAGAAAATATTCACCCACATATAGTGTCTTGTCAAAGGACAGCTAGACAAGCAACCTGGAGAGATCAAAGGAATGGAAAAGTCAAATAATTAATGGCTGCAGTAGATTGAAAGGTGAAATAATGGTTAAGAAGTGAGAACTACAAACAGTAAGACAGTGAGAGAAACATGATGGGAAGCTGTGGAGAATAAGACTCCTTCACTCTCTTCCAATCCTAGAGCCCCTTATACTTGATGGGATGCTCTCTTATTCTCAATTTTCCTCTTCTAAACACTCCTCATAATGATAGCTGTAGGGTTAAGGTTTTTTTAACTCTTGGGTAAAATATTTAGAGAATAATTCTATAGATCTCTCTGATGTTTTGTGATATTTTAAATAATAATAGCTCCATATCTGAAACCCCAGGTCTGAAATTTCAGTGTCTTCACCACTGGAAACAATGCTGTGAAGACTCAGTTTTATATCACAAATTTAGTGATAACTTTTAATAATCCACTGGCTGGATGTTTCCATGTGTAAGTTTGTGTATAGATATTTACATTCCAATTTATATGGTGATGAAAAAGTTCTTTTTTTAAATTGCTGATTGACGTTATTTGAGGTATGTGAAGTATTTGTTTGCACTGCTGTTTTTAAAATAATGCTGAAATTATTTACACATAAATTACTGATAAGGCCCAGGATTTTATTTTCACTGCTCACCGAAAAATGTAAAAAATGTGAATCTGATTTTTAGGGCTACCCACATTATCTAGCAAGAGACTAAAAAACCCACAACTCCCTCCTTTCTTCTCCAAACACATATGAGAAACAGGCCAAGGATGCTGTGGTGCAGAGAAATGGACAGATGGGTCCTTATCTGTGCTGTACATCCCAGACCTTGAGTCCTGCTGCAGCTTAAATCATTTTTATTTCCATGATTCATAAAAAATAAAGTTAAAACTATGAAATCAGCTTAAATAGAGTTTAAACTTTGGTACTACTGAACTATGCAAAAGGCCCCTCTGCAAGTAACTTAATTCTCCATATGGGACATAGCTGAGACAGAATGAATCCTAAAAGCCTTAAGAAGAGTAGGGCAGGGGGTTTTGAAGGGGATCTGCCCCTGAGCACACGATGCTCTCTGCCCAGAGATGAGCTCTGAGCTGCAGGAGGTGTGTTTGAAATGCTCCACCTGAGCTGCTTTGCCCCTTTAAGAAGAAAACCCCGAGTTCCGAGGGAACCCGAGCCCTGGTGCAGAGCACAAATGTTAGGAAAGCTTCACTGTCGTCATTTTTGTTTCTATGCCCGAAGACTGTACCCAATAAATCAGAATTTTTTTTTGCCTGTTGCACTCTTAATGCTCTGGACTGAGACTCTTCAGCTCAGGTTGCAGACAGAAATGCTCACCACGGGGCTGCTCACACTCAAAATCATGGCTTGTACTTGTGATGGAATGGTGGATCTTTAACCCACTGGACGCAGCACTTTACTCACTAGTTGTTAACTGCTGCAGTGAGTGTTTATAATATGAGTTTCTTGATTTCTGTATTTGGATTTCTTTATAGCTTTGTTACTCCCTGAGCCGTCTCAGTGCCTTCAGCAGGTAGAGTCAGGAGACAAAGTACTGTTTTTTAAGGATGAGTTTCAAGGACTGAGCCACTTCTTGTGTAAGTAACATGGGGGCTGTGACTTAAAATGGTCAGTTGTTTGATATTTATCATGGCAGGGACTGCAGTTACCACAGAAATGAATTTTCCCTTTCCACAAGTCTGTCAGTGATGAATAAACACAAATTATGGGCATCACACCTCACAGAGTGCTTTATTTTTGTGAAACAGCTATGGGGACAGAGCAGCTCTTTGGTGGAGTTGCACATTTTTGGGTTTTTGTGTTTTATCTGGTGCTGGTTGCTTTCCCAAGTCATACCTATAAAATAAGATGAGGTCTAATATTATCTAAGAGGTGGTGAGCACCTGATGTGCAGCGGGCCGTATGGAGATGGGTAACACCTGACTTGGCTGCTGTTGTAGATTTTCTCCACCCTCCTGTCGGACTGAATACCTTCCTCCAGGGGTTTATCTGCAGATTTGTGAATAATTCAGGGATCCCGTGCAAGCCCTTGCACCTTGCATGGCTGGGATTGCAGCAGCACCAGCACCGTGCCTCGCTGACAGATTCTGCTCTGCTGATGCCAGGAGCTCACACCTATTTCTAACTCCCAATTTGCCTGACGAGAGATTACTGAGGCTGAAAGAAACATTTGCTCAATTTCTGCTTTTCTCAGATTGTTTTCTCTTTGAGGACAATTTCCTAAACAATCTTGCAGCTCTTAATGAGCAAAGCCCAGAGTGTTTATTGTAACCTGCTTTGAACTGCTGGCGGCTCCAGAGGAGGGAGGGCTTCGAACAGAGCCTGTCTTGTGCCAAAAAGTGAGCTCTGGGCAGAGCAGGGCCGAGGTACAGGAGCAGGGCAGCGTTAATAAAAACACTGCAAATGAAACGTTAGCGCGGGGTGGTGAAAGAGCTCAATTTTATTTTGTTTTCACACATTAGGTTTTGCTTAAAGCAGACAAGTACCAGGGAGAGCGTTCTGAAAAGAGGCTTTGTATAGGAGCTGGGGCTCTATCCATCAGATTTGTCATTTCAGGAATGCAGCCAGATGTATTGACTTACTAGCAATTGCATTGGTGCCATCTGGCCTGCTGGAGGCTGTATTAAAGATGGAAAAAACTGAACAGAAAGAAATGAAACTTGTTCATCACGCCATTACCCTAGCTGCTTATTTAAAGAGGGAAAAAATGTAACTTCTTGGCAGGGGGTATGCTGTTTGAAAAATAAAATAGGAGGTCTTAAGGACCACGAGTCTCAAAACTGAGCACTGATGTTTATATGCAGACTTGAAAGCTGGGCCTCACTGTTGTCATTTTGTGTATTTTTTTTTATAGTGGAAAAATGCTTTCAAATCCTACTGTTCTGAGTCATGGAGCAAAAAAACTCCCGGAGACCCCTGCCTGGTCCACTGCAGCCTTTATCCTTGCTCACTCTCAGTCCTCCCCATACCAGTTTAGCTGTCTGAATTGCCTCCTCCTCTCAGGAACTGAATTTGTAGGTGCTGTGCTTCCCATTGCTGTCCCAGGAATGTCTGCATAGATTTTGGGTCATTTATTTTCAGACTTCTCAGCATCACTCTCTGAGCAGAACTGCTATTCCTAGTACAGCAATAGTAACGATACACTCCTTAATCCTGGCACTCTTAAATAGACTTTAATTAATAAATCAACTAAATCCATGTTTCAAGTGTTTCCTTGCATTTCATGTAGCAAAATATTTTTCTGAGTATTGTTAGGATCAGGGCAATAAACATTTATTGACACAATCAGAACTTTTTCAGTATAGAAATGTATTATAGCTGCAGGGTAAGAAATGTTCACCAGCCTTACTGGGGTATAATTTTAAAGATGTCTTTATTCATATTTAATTCTACAATTAGTCTTCCTGAATCAGTGCCATCTTCTTGGGAAATTATTCCATTCATTTCACAGAATAAAACTATGGGTTTGAACCATCTCCCCAGAGCTAATGGAATTTGGACTGACTCCTGTAAGAGCCCAGGGAACAATTCCTAGGTATTTTCAACCTTCAGCCTTTGTTGAAGGACAGAAGATTTAATTACTGAAAAGTAATCATACATAGTTTTATATTTAGTTTTCAGTACTCTCTCATAGACATACTAGTTCATTTACTGTCGCAATAAAAGTTGTTTACGACTACTGACAAAAATGATGAAACAAAGGACCAGTTTTTTTAAAAAGAAATATTTTTCTTCCCTTCCCTTCTTTTGTTTTTGCCATTTAAGATAGAAAGCTCTCGAGGGCAGGGAAGTGGAACTTTGTAAAATGCTGAACTACTTGTGGGTGAAGTCAGTGTTTTAGCACTCCCAAACACATGTGTTAGAAGAATACATGATAGTTTTAGGATTTCTACAACCATGAAACCTCCACTACAGCACTGCCAGGGTCTTCACTGTGGGTTTTTTTTTTCCAACAAGATGAGAAAAGCTGGCACCAATACTGGAAAAGTCAACAGTGACTAAATACCCTTAAAAGAAGATGTAATGTTCTTACTCATACCAAGTCATGGAGCTGTGTGAAAAAAGACCCAATTTAGCCCTCATTAAAGGAGGATAGAGATTTCTGTCCACTCCAGTGAAATCTGGTTTGTTCCTTCCAGGGGAGCAGGGAGCAGCATCCCCTGGGCAGGAGCATGAGCTGGTACCACACTGTGCTCTCGTGTCCGTGACCCCGAGATCCTTTAAGGGTGCTCCTAAGTGGGACTGGACTGAAAAATCCCCAGTGCCTGGACCAACTCAAGTGAACTCCATCTGAGTTTGGGAGAGCATCTGTGATATCTGTGACAGCCCCTGTTTGTGTTTTGTTCTGATTACACCCCATCATCCTGCATCAGGACAGAGCAACCTGACCTGAGCCCATAAAGTGCATTTGGGATTGCCCTGAGTAGCTGCTGCTTCTGAATGCCTGCTGAGGAACATGGAAAGGGTTTGTTGCCACTTAGCTTTCAGTAATTTGCAACGTTCTGAAAATTATTTTAAACAATGTTGAGGGTTTTTTCCCCATCCCTCAAAAGAATCAGTATCTCTGGTAGCTATGTCTGGATTATTCCCCTCAAGGATTAATTAAAGGACTTAATCTCTGCGCCTTTTATTTTGCAAATTCAGAATGTTGACATTATTATTGTTAGCAGTAATCTCATGATCCCAAGCAGGAAGGAGGGAGGGCTCAAACATATGACACACAGGACACAGTGCTCCTCTGGCCAGGAGCCCCACACTGAGCGGAACAGCGAGGGGACACAACATTCTGGGAAAAGGAACACATTGCCATTCCTCTGCAGGGAGCCCCTACCCATGCAGAGCCTGCCACCAGACACTGGCAGCCCTGCCAGGAGCAGAAACACTCCCCAAAACTGTGGTTAAGTTCTGAGGGAAAGAGGGCAGAGCATGAGCTTGGAAGTTTAAAGAAAAAGTTGGAAGGGTGGCAGGAGGAGCTGTCAGATTGATGTTGTGGAAGAGGTTGCAAAGACTAGAAGTGAGAAGAAAAAACAAATTAACAAGCAGTGCTAAATAAATACAGGCAGGTAAATATATTGCTGGGAAAAGTGAAAAGTGTCAAATCTTCCACCATTTTCATCATTCACTTAACATAGTTTTTATACCTGTATGAATGGAAACACCTTCTCCATGTTTTTCAGCAGTATAGCATCCATAATATATAGTAAGAGTAGTAAAAAGTGTCAGAGAAGGCAGGAAAACTTTTATTCCTTACTGTCTAGAGTGGTTTATTGTTTGATTTTTTTTTTTTAGTGCACTTTTAACACCCAGCAACAGAGGGTGAGAGCTGCTGGTTCTCAGAAGGCACAGATTCCATCTTATCTGGTGAGTTAAGGTGGGATTTTAACCTGGGCTTGGAAAAGTTCATTGTATACCAGAAAATTTCAGAGAAGACAATGTAGAAAAATCCTTTTAAGAAGATCTAGGAAACCTGGAGCAGCACATGTCCATATGTAAATATTTAAACCAAACACGGTGTTTTAGTAGCCTTGGACCACTCCGAAATCACTGGATATTTTCTCCATGTACATGAGAGCAGTTTTTTGTCAGTCTGCTTTTTATTAACATAAACAGGCTAGTGGTAGTGACATAGGTAGTGACAAAAGGTGTATTTATGGTAAATAATGGACTGACAAAGGGGAGAACTGTGCAAGGGACAACTTTCATGTGTACTTTTTTGGTGATGCATGACCTACCCTTACTCCACAGGTCTTTTATCATCTCTACATGAGAGAAACATGTTTTAGCTGAGCTCACGTGGACTTGATAGCTCTATCTTTGTGGCCTTTTCTGCAGTACTCCCCAGTGGCTGATAATAATATGTACTCAACCACCTTTAGGCCACTGTTGGGTCAAAAAGGAAAAAATGAAGGAAAAAATGAAACTTAAAACCCCTGCATAGGTGACAAGAGAAAAAAGAAAGTGTAAGTCCAGGCAAAATGCTGGAGGTGGCCAGCAGGTTTAGTGGCAATCTGAGGGGGGTTGAATGCCTCATTCAAAGAGGGTCTCCACACAGACTTGCTGACAGCCCCCACCATTTCTGCTTTTCTTGTTGGGAGTCTGCACTTTCTGGGAGAATCCTGCTGCCTGTGGAGGTATCTTCAAGTCAGAAACTTTAAATGATTGCATAGAGGAAGAGAAAACAAAACTCAGCTGGTTTATTCCTGAAACTCCCCTGGAAATGAATCCCATGGGGTCAGTAAGGAGAAGGTCCTGGTGTCACCCTGCTTTGTGTGAAAATTGCACCATGACTTCAGCTCACCAAAACTTTGTTCCTTCTACCTGGGGCAATGAAGATGCAGTCCTTTGACAATATTAATTTTTTGAGTCTAAATTTCCAGATGAAACATTCACTTTGTGTATTAGGATCAAAATTAATGATTTATAACTTAATGAGAAATTGATCCAAGATCTGTCACTCCTGCCAAAACCAGGGCCTGATAAGTGAAAGGGCTGCTGTTGTCTTTCCCCTTGGTGAAGTTCAAGTTTCTATGCTATTAAGAGGTTTATTGTGCTTAGGTGATGTACTGAATTTATTTTTTTAAAGACATTGTTGCTTCTTTTTTTTTTTTTTTTAAATTAACTGACCACTCTGCTATGTGTGTTTAATGCACACTGACAGTAATACTTTGAATTTCAGGAAGTGGAGTTTCTCTTATTCTTATGCTGTTCTTTTCCCCCACTCCATAATGCCTGTATTTAGCACAAAGGCAGCCTGGATTTTGCAATTAAAAGGAAAGTAATTTGATGATGCACACACAGAGCAGTGGGGCACGTGTGTGTGCACATAAACACCGGAGTATCACATGGAAGCTTGTAATGAAACCCTTATGATACGAATAATGCTCAGGTTACAAATGCTACAGCTTATCTGGTACGTGTGGTAGGTGATAATAACTCTGCAATCCAGTCAGGATAGGAAAGCAATTTTAGTAAACATAATACCTGAAAGCAATTTTCAAATTATTCCCTGATTTCTAGCGCATAATAATCTCCAAAACAGTTGGGTTGTTTTTCAGATCCCCTTTCCAGTTTGTGTTGGTGGATTTTAACCATTAGTGCCACATTGCTTGCCACCTCAAATCCCTCAGTTTCAGCATGTGATACTTTAGAGGGTTGCAGTGACAAGGTTCTCATTTTCTGAGGAAACCCTCAAGGAGAACGCTCCTAATGCTGGAAACAGAAACATGACGTGGAAAACAGGGACAGATCAATTATGGCATGGATTCAAATGCAGCATAAATCAGCTTCTCTGCACTGAAGGCCTTTAAGGATTTTCTGAATGACAGGAGAACTTCTGAGCATGCAAATGGGCTGCTCTTGAGGTCAGTGCAAAACTTGGCCACTCCTGCTTGGACTTTCCTCCTAAAATTTAGAGCTCCTTGGAAGATGGGGAAATTGCACCTTTCCTTCTAATCATGCTACAAGTGTTCTTCTACCTTTTCCAAAGGCTGATAAGTAGTTGAGGAGAAGAATCCTGTCCCTGCACCACTTTACTTTTCTCCATCCTCTGTGCCCTTTTTGTCCATAGGCAGGGAATAATTGTCCTTAATCCCCAAGTATGGTGGGGAGTGCTGCTCAGCTCTTCCCCCCTGCTCAGGTGGCCACAGGGACAGTCCAGCCCTCCACTGGTGCAATTACAGTGTTGGACATGAGCAGAACAGTATCAATAGCATTCTAAAAGACACAGCTTTACTATCCTGACATAAAGGCCTTACACTATCGAAATTCTTCTTTAACGGTGCCAGGAAAATAATTGAAAGCATATTTAGCTGTATGGATGTAGAAACCTACAGGAATTTCATTGGTCTTGTGGTTAGTGAAAGAAAGATGTGGAGAGACATTTAAACCAAGAGTTTCTCCAAGCCATATATTCATGTTCCTGAAATTTGAGAGAATACATTTGACAGCACACTCACTTTAAAAACTGGGTATGAGGTTCTTTAGGATTGTTCTTGTGTGCCTTTGTCTGCCTCAGTAATGTTTTTGGAGACAGAATTTTGGTCACTGTTCAGGGTTTGTTCAGGGAAGGCAACTTAGACCTATGCAAGGTTGATGCATTTCTCACTTGACCACAATTAGAGGCTTTTCAGGTAATCTTTCAGTTTAGCTGAGCTCTTTTTTTCCAAGCAGAATCTCTCTGAATGTTGCAGTTAAAGCAAACTTTCCATTCAGATCAAAGTGTATAGGCTGGCTCTGTGTTATCACCTGACAACATTATCACTGGGAATATTAAGCTGTCAGCAGCAGATCTGAAGGAATCACTTTCCCAGTCTGCAGTGAATTATAGAGGATGCGAGTCTATCACACATAAAAGTCTTTCCATTTTCTAAGACTGTATCTAATTCTAATAGTTTCAATCTGACCTCAGACTGGATTTTTCTCTTGTTTTAAATCATGATCAAGAAACCTTCTAAGAGCTCAGCCACAAGATTTGTAACCATTCAGCACATTTGTGTATGTATTTATGTTGTTTTCAAGATGCACTTAAATCTGCATGTGCCAAGCCTGTATGTGGAGCCAGTGGTGTCTTTTTGCTGAAAAACTCTTCCCTGCTCTATTTCTTTCCTTTCCTTGTTGCATTCCTGATTAATATGTTGTTTGCATGGCTTTGTGCTAACACACACATCATGTGGGACTGAGTGTGGGTCAGTGTCAAGTGGGACAGGATTAGGATGTGGGAGGTTGCTGGCATTAATGCTTAGCAAGTAGGATTAGGATAAAGCTGTAATTGAACAGTTCAACTAACCTGGGATTCATCAAGAGATTTGCAAAAGCACATTATAGTGGTCAATGAAAGGAAGTTTTAAACTATCAAGGCAGCATGGTTTTGCAAAGCTCCAACTGCAGAGAGGCCGGGTTAAGCACTTCTCTTGTCTTGCACGTACAAATGTGAGATTCTTTGCTGGTTTTGGCATCCCAATTTGTGTTTCTGAATGCTCAGAGATAGTGGGACAATGAGAAATGAAAAGGTGTTCTGTCTAAGAAACTTCAAAAAATGGCAAAGATACCGTAGTGTTTAATGCAATCTCATTAGAGACATATAATCCGAGTTTGAAGGAAGTGATAAAAAAAGTAAAAAAAAAATTTCAAAGGAACTTTAAAGAATGACTCCAGCAATTCACTATTTACAGCCCCAAAATTTCACATATTTCTCTAATCCTGGCAGGTTTTGGACTAGGGAGGTAACGCTGGCCAGGGCAGGTACCCCAAAATGTACACAGAGAACACAGGCTCTGTGGTGGTGCTCTGGGCAGGGCTGATGTGTGATCCTCCACTGCAGAGAGGGTCCTCTTAGCCCTGACAGGCCACCCCAAAACTATAATGTTGAAAAGTCCACAGTGCTGATAAATCCCTGAAAATTCCACCCTGTTTTCACCTAAATCTGCATTCCAGCCACCACACCATTGGCACATGTTAGTACAGAGAGAGCAGTCCCATTGTGTAACTTCTCTTGGCTGTGCTCAAGTTTTAATTTTTTTTTTCTTAAATGGGAACGAAATAATAGCTTTTGATGACATCATAGCTGTGGCTGAGATTAACCCTGCTCCCCTGTGGGGTGTTGGTGGGGTTTTTGCTCCATCAGCTCCAGGGATGTGAATATTTGTGCTGTGCTGGCAGCAGGCCAGGTCCTATGATTGTTTTATTGGGTGTCCACTGTTATTAAGCCCCTCTGTGTTTTTTCCCCTTTTGCTTTTTACTTCTGAACTGCTTTTCTGTAACCAATTTGCATTACTTTATGTTAAATTTCACGTGCCATGTGTCAGCTGAATTACACATCAGATCTAAAGATTCAAAGTCCTTTGAATTCTTCTTGGTGGCTACGCTATATTTACTATTCACTCACTCCTGTGTGATCAAGGAATTTAACAAGTTTTCAACTGTTTTTCATGTCTGAGGATATCTATGCACAGTATAGATTAAAAAAACCCCGTAAAGCTCCAAAAAGGGAACATTTGGGGATAACAGGCAATACGATTTATACCCTGCTTTATAACAATCCTCTTGTGTTCTGGCCTTTATGTGCATTCAGCAATTGCATTATTCTGCTGATTTACGAGGACAAAAAAGTCCATTCTTTATGTCTGTGAAATGCATAGCAGAGAGAAGTCTTGATGTTGTCTCAGGAGAGCCAGAGGGGCACTGAAATATACAGATCATTAATAAATTATCATTGTAATAATGTCAAGTTGCTACACACCAGTCTCCATGAAATCCAGAATGGGCTTGAGGTGGTAAAAATATGTATCTTTTCTTAAAGCCTTCAAATAATTTTACTGTGGTTTATATTATAATTTAGCCATGTTGATACATTTCTATGGCTCAGTAAAAATAATATAATGATGTGGGCTGTATCCCAGTCTCAGAAAGTTTGAATTTCTAAAGATTCAGCAAGATCACCAAACCTGAGATCTTACTTTTCATCAGTTCTCCTGAGTCCTGCATGGGCCACCCATGAAGTTGCCCGAATTTTTGTCTGAGGTTTTTCTGAGCTGCTTTTTCTTGGGATTAAAATAGGTGTGTTGAGTATGATTCCCATCTTTATTTTTGGCATGTTTCTGTAAATCAGAGACAGCAGAGGGCTGAATGACTTTCTCCTGTTCTTCCATCCAGCAGAAGTCAGCAGAGTAAAGATGGTGCAAGGAGGGTGGGAGTCAGGCTCTTGGTCACGATAAATTTCCTTATGCTGGTGGCAGTATGCTCAGAATGCTTTGAAGTGCTGGTTTGTCAGAGTTCACAACAGTTCATTTCAGCTCCAAATAAAATATTATCTGACTTTGCTGGCTTTGCAGCACCAGGCGAGGTAACAGTAGAGCTGTTCTGAGTCGTTTTACGAATCCAGTCTTCTTACACTGGTTTCTTTATTGGAATTCGTACAGAGCTTTCTTTAAACACAGCTTTGCACTGAAGAAAAACAAAAGAGTGTTTATACAAGACAATAGGGCAGACATCATTTACTGTGTAGGGTTGATTTTGAGTTTATGCAGCTAAGACAAAGGGAAATGAACACCCCCATGTGGTATAACCTCTGCAAGAGTGTAGCTTTTGTTATTTTAAGGCTTGAAACGCCATACTTTTTAAAGTTTGAACTATTGAGGAATATACTCTACAACATGTACTTTGTTCTGCAGAACACAAGCACAATAGTTTCCTTATGGCTTTTAATTTAGAATACACTCAAAGCAAGACAACGTCCTCCTTTTCTGATGCAGTTTGCAATACAGCAGAAATGTAATTTATCCCAGTTCTGCTAAAGAACTTTCAGCAGCTGATTTTTTAAATACTTTTGGGCCTTTTTAGGTCTAACAACGTCAGCACTAGGGCTTAAAATGAGCCCAGTTGCTGAACAGAATCCCTTAAACATTCAATCTTTAATTCTGGTGTCTCTGTCTTCTTTCCTTCTCGTTGACTGCTGTGTGAAATTCTGAGTGTAACAGACCGGGGCTCTTCCAAAGCTTTGTGTGTAACAAAGGGTGAGGACAATGAGGAATTTCAGGACCTGGGCACATGGAGGGATCCAACAGATTGCAGCCTTTCCACTTCTATCTTCCAACTCCACATTGCTTTTGGGTGAAGAAATAATGTTCTAAGAGAGTTGGGTAAAGCATAGAAAATTGTAAACTAAGCTGTTTCTTAGTAAGATAAAAAGGAAACTTTCCCTTAATATGTTAGTGGCTGCAAAAAATATATCTGAATCCAAAGTTATGTATATGTGACCATCATGAATCCTCAAAAAACTCAGAACAACACTAATAGGAACCACAGTAAATCCAAGGAAATGTGTATAGTGTCTTCAAGATTAAGAATTTATTTTCCCTATTTTTATGTCTTTTCTCCTGCAGGTCATTATAATATTATGTTGAATGCTTTTCTGCACAGAGGGTCAGGAATGTCTTTATGTGTAGCTCAGGAACTGACATCCAGGTCTGAGAGTGTTTGTTGGCCTTGTCTGAGTTCAGAACCAAGTCCATAAATCATATTTGAACTAGCAATGCTGTACCTACCTATATAAGTAACAGATTTTCTGATGTGAAAACTCTCAGAATCTGAATAGGTAAGTGGAAACCTGGAGAGGTCAATTGGTCCCAGAGCAGTCAGCTACTGCAAGCCAGTCCTGACAGAGTTCTGCCTAATTTCTTATTTAAAAAAAAAAAAAAAAAAAAAAAAAAAAAGGGGAGAAAAGGGACTGTTTTACTATAAGGGTCTCAGAGCATCTCTCAGTGGTTCAACTGCTAATAGGTAACTACAAGTATTTGAACTGAAATATGTGCAGAGAGGGCACATTTTTCCATTAGTAATGTTGAGTTTTCTCAGAAAAAGTTCAGGTTCTGCAAATGCATCTCACAAATCAGCTTCAGATGGACTATTTATTACCAAGAATTTGCAGACTTGTATGTGTAGAAGACATGATTGCTTTCTGAAGAACAAAGGAGTAATGCCTCAATTGTTCTCCTAAGGGCTGAATGCTCCAGCCTTACCTGCCTCAGCTGCCTCCCAAACCAGCTACAGCAAGGCTATTTTTAGTGAGCTAGAGACTGAAAGTTTCATTTTGAGAACTTCAAACAAAGTATAAATCAAGATAGTTCGGTGATAAAAAAGCTTGGCTGAGGACTTCTATTGGCTTTTCATTATGAAATAAGCATGAGTGGCTTGGTTGTTTCTTTGGGTTGTTTTTAATGGGCACAAATGTTACTTTTCACTGGCTGTCAGAAATGGCCTGTTTCAGCTTCTTGTACAATTGACCATTGTGATAAGCCAGAGAGTTTGCTCTTTTTATCCACTAGAATGAATAAACACTGGGATTTTTTTCATCTTTAAAATCCATTATATGGTATTTCCCAGGGGAGGTAAGCTTTGTATTTACTTGTGTGGCAACTCTTTGAAATATGGCATTTTGAATCATCACCTTCTTCCCAAAGAGGCATTTCCAACAAAACAAGAGTTTGGCTTTATATGTGCATTTCAAGGGCTAAAAAATTTCCTTAATGTGAAGACACACTGTAAGTTTAATTAAATGCAGGGCTTCTGCACGATTAGATCAGTAGTCTGTTTATATCAGCAATGCTTTCCAGAGAACGTTTTGACAACCAGCTGCTGAAAATAGCTTCAGAAAACCCCCAATGAAAACCAGCAGTAAAAAAAATCCCCAAGACTAATTCACAAAGTAAAGAAGGAGTAGCTGAAGACCCTATCTCAGCTTAGGTTAATGCTGGCCTCTCTGTGGAATAATTTCTTTTGATGTTCTGAGGGAACTGTCT
Source organism: Promerops cafer (assembly GCA_013398275.1). Taxonomy (NCBI): domain Eukaryota; kingdom Metazoa; phylum Chordata; class Aves; order Passeriformes; family Nectariniidae; genus Promerops; species Promerops cafer. The sequence continues at coordinate 242,340 of VZSE01014913.1, read as the reverse complement.
TGATGTTTTATACACTTGTTATTTTATATCTCTTTAAAGCTACCACAGAGATTTGAGTGTGAAATACTTTTTCAATTTGTGACAGACTCTGGATGAGGACTGTACGAAGAAGAGATTTCAGAGAGACACAATTACAGTATTTCCATGTGTGACAGGTATTTCTTTGGTAAAGTCTTGAAAAAGTTGAAACAAGTCAAAAAGAGAGAAGAGGTGCCACAAAAAAGAAGTACTTCATGAGGAAGTTCCAAGTTCAAGTAGAGGGATGCTGTCCTGATGTTTATAAACATTATCTACATGCCACAAACTGTCAGACAAACCTTCTGCATTATTGGTACCACCAGTGCCTGAGTAATTTATTTGCCGTTGATTAAGTTAGTCCTAATTTGATGTTTTAATGCACTGGCATGAAAACTTGATCAGCCATTGCTTGAACAAACAACTACAGTAACTATTGAGATAGGAGAAAAAATTCAACCTAGGCCAGTGCATTTCTAGTTCAAATATAACCTGTATTTAACCTTTCTCTGCATGGGTTAGAATCTCGTATTATTGTCTCAAGACTTTTATTCTTGTTTTCCTAAATAATTATCTGGACTACCTGACTTCGTGCTTGGCTATCAAACGTGCTGAGTTAGGAACACCGAGGAAAGGTTAATGTGCTATCCTGCTGCTGATTATGTCAGAATGGGCTAGGTTTGTGAAATATAAATATCCAGGATGCCAAAGCAAATATTTCAATTCCCTCGAACTCATTTGCAAAAGTTTATTTTAGATGTGATGGGATGCAAGCTATTACTTGGAATAGATGGATAGATTAGGATGGATGGAATTCATGCATGTGGCAGGTCAGTGTCTACTGGAACTTAATATTTCCTTAATGAAAGCTCAGAAATGGCTTAATTCATGAATACATTCTTAGATGGCAATATTTTGTTTGATATTTCATCACCCATAGGTAGAACTTTTTTTCTTTCCTTTCTGTGTTTTGATCTTGAATGGAAATCAGGTAAATCTATTAACTGCCTCATATTTCATGCTAAAAGGGGAATGACAGCCATAATTCAGCATGAATAGCATATGGGAGCAGGAACACTGTGTAGAACTTCACATAACTTATGGTGCCTAGAGTTAAAACATGAGCAGCCCATCAGAATCTGAGGAAATATCTGGTGCATTCTTGTTTCTCTTGGTTAACAGTGAGCTGCTGTTCAGCCTCAATTAAACTGCCAGAGTCGTGAGATAATAACAGCAGGAAATTCTTGAAAGATAAATTCAAGATGGTAGCCACAACTGGACTTCTCTGAACTGATTACAGTTCTAATTGTATTGTGAAGCATTCTTACAGTAAAGCTGACATACTTAACTTTTTATTAAAAAATGTAGTAGAAGAAAACCTCTTGCCTCACTTCCCTCCCCAATACAATCACTCCTGAACTTTGTTTGCAGCTTGCAGAGGGCAGGGTTTATTTGAGCTGGTGATGTTTTGAGTTCCTTCTGCCTCCCACTCCACAAGTCCTCGTGTCACTCTGCCTGGCCATTCCTTCTGTTGCCATTCCAAGGTTTATCACCACTCACTCCTGGACAGTGTTGGTGGTTCAGTCACTTCCTCTCTGCCAAACAACCCCAACATTCACCAGACTTCCCTGCACGTTACAGAGCAAGTCAAGTATTGTTAACTGAAATGGTAAAAAAAATTAAAAACCAAAAATTGTTAATCCTGTTTATGGAAGGAATTTTGATAGATGCTGAACACCCCTTTGAAAGATTAATGCGAGGAAAAGTCGTTTTGGATATCTTAGTAGAATTTCAACTGAGTGATGCTTCACAACACTTAGGTTTTTAAAAAATGCTCTTATGGAAGCAAAGTCCTAATTTTCTTCTTTTACTCCCAAAATATCTCTGTTTTAAATGGAAATGAAAGCCAAGCTAACAAATGATGGAGGGGTGAAATCAGTGATGTGTCACTGCCCAGTGCAGTGTTAGCAAATAGTGTGGTGTAGTGGAAAATGACAATTCTCAAACAACCGTAATTCCAAAGTCATCTCTTCTTTTTGATAACACACAAAACATGTTTTATTAAGGGGCCACATGGGAAAAGGTGGGAACTATTAAACCTTAAAGTGAATGCCAAGGCAGACAGAAGTGTTTGTGTGTATGCAATTGAAAACCTGGGGGGAGGGAAAAAGTTATTTTGGGGAATCCTGGGAAACTGAAACAGCTGTAGAACTTTTGTTAAGGATAAACATTTTTACCTCAATGAATTTCTTAGAGGTTGGTGAGGAGATACTGATGTTTACCTTTGGAAAACAACCACTGTGCTGCCAACTACACCAAGTAGTGTATGCACATTCCAAGTATTACATCTTTTTATTCACTTAGGCTTGACTCCATGCAAGAAAATAATTCCCATTGCTCACAGATGAAGGGAGAGGTTCTAAGTCAGAGCCTCCCAGTGTTGAATCAAGCCAATTCAAAGCACTGGCACAGAGGATTCCCAGCTTTTCTCTTGATATTGGTTGGGATATTGATATCTGAGGAGTATCTGAAATATCTGAGGATGTTTGTTGGGTAAAGTAACCTTGTGGCAAAGCCACCTCCACCATGTGGGGAGCAATAGAAGCCAAAACCCTAAATGGTAGGTAGGTAACTTCTGTGATCGTGGCATTTATTCCAAAATGGATTGAAATGGAATTTTGATCTATAGCTGTATTCAAAGGGGAATGTTATTCTAACAAGACTTTAGAGTGGATCCTTTCCCCTGGGTTTGGACTGGAAAACCCATCTGAGGCCAAAGAAAGCTTCATAATGGAAGTTTTGTGAAAACAAATCTTCCTCATAAAAATGTTCTATCTGACCAAATCTGCATCTCATACGGGCTTTTCAGCTCTGTTTTGTCTCTGTTACCTACAAGGTCCTTTCTTCATGGATTCAGCAGTTATTATATCTGAGGGAATGAGAAGAAAGAATGTGTTTCTACATCTCTGGAATTCATGGCAGCCTCTGTGTATTTTCAGGGTAGGCAGGGCAGCAGCCACCAGTCAGAGCTTGCAACACTGAAGGATTCCACCTGCAAGCTGAAGCTTAGACATGTAGATCTTCCAAAACATGGAGAAGGAAAAAAAAAAAGAGAATTATTTTGCATCTCCCAACCTTCAGGACTGCTGTTTTGTCACCTCATGGGCAATTTTGACTAACTATGAACAGCTATTCTTTTCCCAGTTCAGCCAGTCCTCAGCACCCCCCTGGGGAGGAGGGAAGCTGGGCTCTGAGAGTTTCCACTGACCAGAGAACCCAGCTCGGGAGCTCTGGCTACACCACCAAATCTGAACTAACAACAAAAAAAAGTGGCTTTTAGGTGACCCAGGGGACTTAGGCAGCTCTGATCTTCAGCCAAAGGGGGCACTTGTGACTGTAGACTCAGAAACCAGGATTTTCAAAGGAAATTAAGACATATCTCCACAACAAGTTAATGCTTATGGTGAAATGTCAGAGAAATGGAAATTCAGTGTTCATTAGACACTACATTTTCTTCAGCTTTTGTGTAAAAGCTCTGAGATTTAAAAAATAAAAAGAGGCAAATGTATTATTCTTCACTACACAGTAGCATCTAGTTTGCTGTGACTTACACAATTGCTGGTTTATTCATTTGTTTTTGGGGTTTTTTTGGTGAGTAAAATGGGAGTTTAGCCTGTTAAACAGCTGTTGTCTGATAAACCTTCTGAGTTCATTGAAATATTCAAGGGTCTAAAACCCTATAAAGTGACAGTGTTTCCAAGTAAACATAGATAATTCTTTCTCAATATTTCCTATGAAATTGAGCAATGAGGCAATTGATTTTGCTATGTTGCAACCTCAAGGTAAAATGACATCTCAGTAACTAATTAGCTTCAACTCTTCTTGCACTTGTCTTAGAAACAGAATTGTGTTTCAACAGTGAGATTTTATGGAGAACTTCATGCAACAAAGAGGCATAATATCAGCATGTCCTTACATCCTTTCTTCAAATGAAGGGTATTTCTGAAAACGAAAACCTGAACCATGTCTTGAAATGAGTGCAGACTCTGAGATTAATGTATTATAAATCCAATTTGCTCACATTTTTCAGTGTCATACTCCCTGCAGCAGCAACTTTGAGAGTGGATGAAGCCTGGATGGCCACTAAAAGCTTTGGAGAGATTCTACAGAGCCTGAGTGTGAAGAAAATGAGATTTGAGCAGACCCTACTGAAGCACAGACAAAAGGCACTGTCAGAATTGAGATTAAGCCTCATTTCCCCAGACAGCTGGGAAAATGGAGGAAAAATCAGGAGCTGTAGTGGTATTTCTTCAGTAATATTCTTGAAGGAGATCAATATCATCTGCAGAATTAGCTGGATGTGGATGGAATGAACTGCTAAGCCAAGTCTCCTCTCTCTTTCCAAAGCCTGGGAACACAAAACAATCCTTTAAAATACAATTTTATGACCAGACAAAAATTAAAGTGTGGAAAATGTATCATTGCAAGCCCATCTACTTGCATGCCCTTTGCTGCAGTGGCTGATGATAACTTGCCTCCTTCCCAAGAAAGTAAAAGAAAAAAAAAAAAACAAACACAAAATGTTCAGTCAAAGGAAAAGTTGTCTCATCAAATAGTTTTAACTTTGTGCAAGCAGCCTAGAGGATTCAGCTTGAGTTTAGTAAGAGTTTAGTTAAATTCCTCTTGAATTCAGTGCTGCTTTTTCACTGACTATAAGCCACTGAGGTGGTAGGAAAATCCAGGCACAATCCCAAATGAAATCCAGGCCCTTTGCCTGTTTGACCTCAGCTGTTGGGATCAGCTTTGATGTTTTGCATACCCCACTCTGGTCTTCAAGGTTTGTTGGTTTTTTATTTTACCATGCAAATAATAAAATTAAAGACGTTCACAATGAGATAATGAAATATTGCATGCAGCAGGGATTAAATGGACACCTTGGTTTCACTATTGTCTATTTCCCAAAAGATGTTGGGTTTTTTTGTGGCCCTTTGACTCTTTGTTATATGTTTGTTTTGGTACTATGAGACATCATGGTCTCACAGGGGACTTCAACTTACCAGGTCTCTGTTGAAAGAGTTGGAGGTTTATATCAGATATTAATAAATAAATAGAGGAAACAGTCTTGGAGGTTTATATCGGATATTAATGAAATTTTTTTCCCTGAAAGGGGTTATCAAGCATTGGCACAGCTGCCCAGGGCAGTGGTGGAATCCCCATCCCTGGAGGGATTTAAAAGCCCTGCAGATGTGGCTTTGGGGAAGTGGTTTAGTGGTGGGCGTGGCAGTACTGGGTTAATTGTTGAACTTGATGATATTAGAGGTTTTTTCCAACCTAAATGACTCTATGACTCTGTCATAGCATTTTATTTTTCATATGTTGATAACCTTGCTGTGAACATACTTCTTTTTGGAGATATCATGAACAACAAGGCATCTGTTTATAGAGGTCCTTTAAAAAGGATATTTATTAGATGCTTATCCAACTGCTCAGAAGCCTAAAGTGGGCTAAAATGGAATAGTGGAGTGAAACACAATCACAGAATTATTGTCACCAATTATGTGAAACTCGTGTCCCTGCTGAAAATGTTACTGGGGTGAGTCATCAGGTGGTGGCACATTTCCTGCTAGTGACAGAAATTCTTGGTTGAGTCTTTTATTCATACCACAGGCATGTGTTGGCAGAGTTTGGCAGGGTTTAGAGGAAGTCTGTGCAAAGTACATAAGAAACTCTTACCTGTAAATGTTGGGAAGACCTCTCCCCTCTCAGATTTGTGCCTGTGCATGACCCAGAACCCACTTGAGGTGTGCTTTGATCTTCACCTGCAGCACTTACTCACAGAATGTAGTTTGGAGCAAACCGCTGCAAGTTGCTACTTGAATGCGATGGATGTCACCCTGCCAGAAAAGACAAAAATCCCTTTATGTATGTTTTTCTCATGTATTCTGGCAGAAGATTGAATGGTAGTACCCATGTGACTCAACTCTTAGCAGCATTAAGGTTTGAGAGAAGCTGGGTTTGTACCTTGGAGCTATTTCCTTGTGTCTCGGTAAACTTTCTCTCCAACTTTTTTTCAAGTAGAAGAAGCAAATGTGTATAAAGGACCAAATAGTTTAGTAATTAATAATTCATTCCTGCCTAGGGTCATGCCAGTTTTTGGTATTTCCAGTCTGGTAATCACAGTCTCAACCTTCACCCTTTTTTACATTTATCACTGCATGCAAGCAGCTTGTATTCCTGAGCAGTCCATGTCACCAGAGTTGCTTCTCTTGCAGTGGTTTAAGAGCTTTTGCTTCTTTGTAAGCTGTTGCTGGAAGTTTTCAAGGAATGATTTTTAGACAATAGGCTGTTGTTACTTTGGTTGTTGTTACAACATGCTGTTGTTACTGATGTTACTTTGAGAAGCTCACGCTTTTGCCAAGTCCCTGGCTGAGTATAAAATGTGCTGGTGTGTGATCTACAGGCACCAAGCAGAGGGAAAATCAGATACTCTGAGGAGATGCTTTGGAGAAGTGCTTGAGGGAACAAGATGTGCCAAAATCTCAGTGCTGGAGACTGCTGTTTCATAGCAGGTGTGCTGCTGTCACTGCCTCAGAACAAGCCTGTGTCAGCCCTAAACCAGTGATCAGGCCTTGCTGGGTCACTGCTCAGGATGGTCTTGGATGAGGAGGAAAAGGCTCCTGGAGATGTCTTCCTGGCACAGACATCCCTCACTCCAGCACTGCAGACGTGAACAGATTTCTTCAATTTCAAACCTCTGGGCAGTTATTGATGTAACATTGCTGTTTCCTGGCTGGGTGGCTTTGAGGCCTCGAGCAGCAAGAGAGTGCCCATGACCCCTGGGAAGCTTCCATCAGAAGTTTTGCAGAGCCCTCTGAATTATTTTTGAAGTTTGGAACAAACCCTAGTGCTTGGAAAAGCTCTTTTTTTTTTTTTTTAAATGCAGTTATTATAAACCCAAGGTTGTACCAGTCTGCCACTACAGCCTTGAGATTACCCTTTCCACCAAGAAAACACAGACTGTGGTTGTGTAATTGAGTCTAATTGTGTGAGAGATAAATAGATAATGAAAAAGGGTCCTGGATGTTGAGTCCTAAGGGTTAGGATGGAAAGAATGGCTTAGGTTAGACATTGAAGTGCCACAATGATAATTTCCTGAAATACACAACATCAAGTTAGGGGGCTGAGCTCCCTGCATCTTTGGCTTCCCCTCTGGACAGGGCACCAGGTTCTGGGCTGGAGAAGGTGCAGGATCAAATATTCTCAGGCATAGGAAACATCTTTGAGCAGCTGCTCATTGATTCTGTTGGTCAGTAGCTGAATGATCAGAGTTCCTCTGATCTATGAGGAAATGGGGTGATGAGCTGTGAGTATCCCTCACTGATGAAATAGGTAGGACCTCATCCCATCTGAAATCCCAGAAATCTGATATATGAGACAGAAGTGAAGGTTGTGATTTTGTTGGGTACCTTTTAGTTTGGGGGTTTTTGTGTGTGTTTTTTTTTGTTTTCTCCCATGTCTGGGAGCAGATATTGAGGTAGCCACCATGGAATTGGCCTGCCCAGTTGTGTGGGCAGCACAGGACTCTTCTCTGCCACTTGTTGTAGACATACCTTAGGTTTGAAATACCTGTGAAATTCAGCATTGTTTAGGGGAATTAAATTCTGTAGATACCACTTCTGGGGAGCAATTTTCCCAAAGACAAATATTAAATAATGGACTGGAAAGAAAAGCACATTCTTCTCATGCTGGTCACTTGTAGGGCTTTTCCATGCATTTATATCCCTCTCTTCAGTTAAAAAAAAATAAAAAAGCCATCTCATTCTTGGCAAAAATCACTCTGTTTGCCTTGATTTTTTAAAATTTTCTCAGCAGGAAGGCTTTGGAGATGTTTGGAATTTTATAGGAAAGACGCCAGAACAAGGGACCAACTAATGGTGTGTGAACTTGCATAAAACAAGAAAAAGCAATGCCCAAAGTTCTCTCCTCCTGGAAGGTCTGTTATATAATTCATGCTCTCTCTAGGGTTTCTTGCGAAAACAGGATACAGCAAAATCCTCTAAGATATACAAAACTGCTATTTTGGTGCTGAAAATATGGGAAAACTAAGATTATATACTCCATGGTGAATGTCACAGACAGAAAAAAAAAAGAGATGTATTAAATGCCTGAGCCTCTTTAGGGAGAATATGACAGACTCAAGACAGATGCATGTGAATAAATCTTCTTTTAATGAACGACACTTAGCTCTGCTGGGCTGTATCAAAAATATTGCCACGGCGTCTGTGCAGCTTCAGCAGGAAGCTGAATTGCCAAAGAGGTAATATCCTGAGTCTGATCAGTGTATCATAATCAAACAGACTCTAAGCAAGAAGGATGGAGTGTCTCACAAGCCCTATTGGATTAAACAAGCTTGCTAAGTATCTATAATTTCTGTAGGCTCCAATAACTCTCTTAAAGGGCCAGGCAGGAGCAGGATCATGGAGTGCATTATTTTGGAGGATCAGCACCTCCCTGAGTATTGCCTTGTGTTGAGGAATGCATCACCATGGTTAATATTCCATGATGGACCTCATTTTCCCAGGGTCTATAACTCACCCATAATAATTTGCTGAAGGTTGAAACTTGGCAGACAGGGCCGCAGACCGGGAATTAATTTTGGTAACACTGTAATAAGTGTTCTTTAATTAATGTTAAATGAAAATGGAATTCCTAAGAAATTACACACAGCAGTCATGTGACATGCTGAATGAATTCATCATGATTAATGTTACTAAAACGAAATCAAAAGTGGTAAGTGGGATTTGCCTTTTATTAAAAGGTGTTGCCAGCATCCTTTCACTGATATTTGGCTCCAAATTGCTTTTAAAGAGGCAGCACGAGGAAAGCTCCAGCTGTTTAAAAGGGGAAGGAAAGTGAGCAGGCAGGTCTTGTGTGAGTGTGTAAGTACAGCTCAGTCCTCTGGGCCCTGGTTATTCCTGCAGACTGGGGTCCCCCAGGGAAAGCACCTACAGCCTGAGCTACTGCTGGGGACAGCTCTGCTTCCTTTGGACCAAAAACCTGCATCAGTCCCTTCCTACGCACCCAAGACTTCATGGGCAACTGAAATGTGGGGCCTGGGTTATACAGAATTCTATACGAAGGTATTGGTGCAAAAATATTTCAGGGATGGAGGCATTATCTCTTTCAGGGCACAGTTCTCTCACAAAGTGCTGATAATGATCCCCACATGGCAGTCAGGGAAAGGACAAAACAGAAAGGAAAACCCCAAAGGTGCTGTCTGAGGAAGTCAGCCTCACATGAGGTGAACCTGGTTTTTGTGTTTTTGGCCATGTTTGTGAGTGTCCCATCCACACTCTTTACCTCGTGACACCTTTAACTACCACCATTACCTTTCCAAAATTCAGGGACTTTTAAATTACTTTTCTCTGCTCAGCGATACATATTAATTTATTAATTTTGGTGTTAATTTTGTTAATTTTGGACAATAGATCACAAACTGTATGATGAACGCTGCTGCAGTTTCTACACAGGATTGTCTGGGCTACCAGATTTCCCTTTAATTAAGGGTTTAGTGAAACTCTGTTGGGTAGAACTGGCATGGAGTGTAGAGACCACCTGGGAAGCAGCAAAGTTCATTAGCAGGGAATATGGGAACAGATTCTCTCCAGCCCCCAAATGCTCTCTTGTGACTGTCTACAAGGAATCAGCAGCCCCAGATGGGGATGTCTGAGTGCAAAAAGTCCCTGTGAGATGGACCATGGCTTCACTGAGGTCACAACATGAGTCATCTGCTCCATCAAGTGACTCCAGCAGAGTGTCACAGTCTGTCCCAGACAGGATCTCACACAGAGAAGCCATAAATCACCTGAATTGCTCATCCCAGTAAGCAGCTTGGCAGATGCAGTTTGCTAAAGAGCTGTCTGGGAAAAAAAATCATCATCATGCAGTTCACAGAGTGAAATAATTGAATTTGGTTGTATTTGCTCAGAAAGGAAAAATCTGGCTTTGTGATTAAGAAATCAGAAAAAAATATTTTTGAAATAATCTGCGTTTCAAGAGATAAAATGTTAGTTTGACAAAAAACCCATATATGCACATACATTTCCTAGGAAACTTCTCACCAGCCAGAATACTGTTGATGAGATAAATGGTGGACCTTATTCCTAAATTGACTGTTACCTTAGGAGGAAATATGGATGACATTATTCTTATTCCTTCTGGTTTGTTTTCTGCAAACCCTAATATTTACCTAATTATTGTTTTCTCTATTTGTTTTTGCCAATTTGTGCTTTACAGTCTGTTATTTTGATGGTGAACTAACACTCCATTACATGGTGACCTAGCAATATATAAAAATGTATTAAAAGATCTAGACATCATAATTATTGTGTTAAAAGAAAAAAAATTAAAAAGAACTCAAATTAGCTGCTTCAGTAGCCTATAGGCAAGATGATTTCTTTAGATAAAGAGCCAAACACTTAAGATTTTTGGAATTATTCTGCTATTGCAATGAAAGAAAACCAGACTTCAACAGATGGCTTTTGGGTCCCACGTGTGCACCTCTGTCCAACAATCTGTTTACAGTTCAGGTTTATTTTCCTAGTGATCATTTATTTGGACAGGGATAACAGCATTGCTTTCCCCAAAGAATGAGTGATATGCTCTGTGGGTGAAGGAGAAAATGGAATAATTTTGGCCATATAATGTTAATTTTGACATGCACAGAACTGCACATTCTCTGAATTTTGTGAAAAGCTGAAGAGAGTTAGTAGAAAATTTAAAGGTAAACTTGTTCTGCACAATGTATTCTGTGAAAAGATGATTCAGAAAATCTCTACAAAACCATCAAAAGGGTCAAACAGAGTCAGACCAGAGGTTTTTCCACTTTTCATTTCCCCCTTGCTGACAATGGCTTGTAGGAGCAGCCTAAAGAGTTTAGGACTACAAAAAATATGCAGGAATAAGGTTGTAGGCATCCAAATTTTATTAGCAAGAGGCAATACCAAAGGAGAGTACCTGAACTGATAGTGAATGATTTATGTCTTTGATGTCTTCAATAGCACATGGTTAAAAAATAATACCTCCAAGAAAAGAGAAAAAACAATTCTACACTCAGAGAGTGAAAGTCTCAGAGAGCCCAGCCTGCCTTGCACACAGCAATTAGTGAGGAATGACATGGAAATTCTTTTTTCTGAAAAATCCAACCACATTTCATTTCCAGTGTCATCCATCAGCCCACCCCAATTTTGTACCTAAAGTTGTATGTTCTTGTTGGACTCAAAAATCTCAGTCATTTTCCAACCTAATTTATTCTGTGACGCTGTGATTCTGTGATTCTCTGGATGGTCTGGAAATGGAAATGAGACATCATATATGCCATGAATGAATGAAAAGTAAATCCCATTTTAGATTTAAAAAAAAAGTTTATACCAGACTGCATTAGTTTTCCTTTACTGTAAGAGTATCCTACATGCCCAGAGAAATGACACATTTAATAAAAATAAACTCAGTTCCTTGAGAGTACTTGAGTACATTTCACTACAGAAGTTTAAATGAAAAGGCAAAGAAAAAAAGAAAAAAACCAAACAACCCAGGCCTTCATGTCTCAATATTACACACTGGAAGTTGAGAGGAGGTTTGTGTGTGCTGTGTCTGAGAAATGTGGGACAAGATCTCACCTTAAGAAAGCTCCAAGTCCTTTGCTACGTGCACAGAGGTGCATTACACAATAAAAAATGTTTTCCTGCTGAGTGGAATGGCTCAGGGGTACAGATCTGGCCCAGGGTGGGGTTCCCAAAGAGCAAGATTGGAAAGGATTGGGCTGGCTGGTTACCCAAGGGGCTCTCTCTGTCACAAATGAGCAAGCAGGAGAATGCAAAATGAAGGTTGAACATAGCTGGAAAAGATCCAACAATTTAAACTCATCAGTGTGGAAAATAATTACACACTGACAGGTCTCCAGGGCAAAGAAAGAGAGAGAGAGAGGGGGAAACAAGACCTTTATTAACTCTTCATGCTTTCAATAATCAATCAGTTGTTATTTAACTGAACACTGTGTAGTAGACACCTTCCCACTTCGTACAAGAATGAGACTTGTTCCAACATAAGTTTGGACAGCACTCCAAGTCTCACAGGGTGAGGTTTTTGGGGTGTCCTGCACAGGGACAGGAGCTGGATCTGATGATCCTGGTGGGTCCTGTCCAACTCAGCAATTCTGTAATTCTGTGAAACCAAACCATAACATTTTCCTGTGGGGTGGCTTCAGACTGGGCGGGTTTAGATTTGATATTAGGGGAAAATTCTTCCCTGTGAGGGTGTTGAGGCCCTGGCACAGGCTGTGTGGAGAAGCTGCAGGTTCCCCATTCCTGGAATTGTTCAAGGCCAGGCTGGTGGGGCTTGGAGCAACCTGGGATAGTGGAAGGCAGCAGAACAAGATGATCTTGAAGGTGCCTTCCAACTCACACCCCTCTGTGATCCCATTAAATTCATTGTTATACAGGAGATGGAGGTGTTCAATGGATAACATAAGGAATTAAAACATGATGTTTTGGGAAAAAAAGCCAGCTTCACAGTGCTACAAGTTTTAAAAGCTACCTGGATTTGGGTAGACCTTTAAAGCTAATTATCAAGTGTGGTGTATAAAAATTTGAGCAGAGGGAACAAGGAAAAGCAAAGAGAGCACAGTGTGAATCAGGTTATTTGTGAACTTATTCCAAATGAGATAATTCAGCTGTTTCTTTCCTATGGGCTAAATTACTGTTAAATTTGAGAGTACCAGAGCGGGTTATAGAAGACTTTTCTCTTAGTCCATTAAAAGCTGAACTGAAAACAACACACAGAGTGCTCAGTTGATAAAATCCCTGTATCAGTGAGGAGGATGCATGCAAATGAGACCTTAGCTCCTCACAGTGCCAGGTTTCTGGATCTTAAATTAATATAATTTTTTTTTTAATAACGATGCTAGGAACAGCAATATTTAGTAAAACTAGATGCAAACCTGCTTCAGGGCAGAGTGAAGCACGTTGCCATTAATCTTATTCCAGGGCTGGTGCCAGAAGCTCTGAATTCCACGAGCACTGTTCTGAGGGTTATCTGATTGTCCTCCTCAGCACACGGCGTGCTGCAGCCTATAGCAAGCAAATTAAATGTAATCATATCACTGCACTGAAATTACACTCCTTTTCCATATGGGGCCTGTGGGCAATAATCATGTTGTTATCCAGTTATCTGTTTCCCTCTAGGAAGTTTTCAGACTAACTAGCCAGAACAAATTCGAAGGCTCTGTCATTATTTCAGGAATTGCATTGCCAGAGGGTTTCTAACACCTCTGGTATTTCTTGCTTTCCTGCCAGGGAAGGAGGGGCTTCTAGCATTGGTTGGTTCCTTTTTTAAAAAATTATTATTTTTTTTTTCATCCCATGTCATATTTTCTTGTATTCCATCCTCAAGGTGGAGAAACATAAAGCTGCAGTGTTTTGCCCATACCCATGGCCATGCTAACAAATATATTTCCCCAAAATGTTGATATTATACAAGGTTGAATGACATCACAGTGCTGCTTCCAGTTCATTCCTCCTTTACAAGGGCAAGATTGTAGGGCAAGCAATTGGTCAGAGATACTGAAAACTTCTTGGGAGCAACAATAATTGTGAATAGGCTGAGTGGGTTCACTGTTCTGACTCATTTCAGGGGCTTACATTTTGGAAAACAGCCTAAAAAAATCAATTTAAAGAAAAAAACCCCACCAAACCCAGAACATGGAGTATTTGCTAGGGCCATACAATTCCATTTAGACCCTCAACCATCCCATGCTTAATTGTAGGTCTGCTGCTTTAGCCTGTAGGAGTAGTAAAAACATGTAATTCGACCTAATCAGATGGGCAGAGGAACCAGAGCTTTGTGCCAAGACAGTCCCTGGAACAAAAGGACAAATGTGGCTGCAGGAAAGTAGTTTTACAGCCCCGCAGGAAATTCTTGCAGGGCTTCTTGGTCTGCACAGAAAGAGCCAAAACACCTGAGAAACTGCTGGTGTTGAAGCTCTTGTCCTCCTGTCCATCTGAAGATGAACAAATGTGCCTCTCCGAGATTCTCTGTGGTGCTGAAGATGTTCTGCATCTATGTTGTTTTTTTGAATATAAGCTATCTTCCTTTTCCCTCCCCTTCCAATCTAGTTTAAACATTTACTATTACAGAAAATAAACACCAAGTGAATGGGTAGGAATAATGGGGGTTGTCCTCTAGAATTTTTTCAGCCACCTTAGTTAGGTTGCAGTGGTACAATCCTGCTGTCACATTGGATTTCTCGTGTTTGAGTTTAAAGTTTCAAAGAAAGGTGGGGAAAAAAGTGATTTTTCTCTCCTTGAAAGAAATGTGGACAAAAGAGAAATAATAATTAGTCAAAAGTTCAGTGAAATAATGCAATTTGGGGAAAAAAACCCAAAAGCTGTTTGGCTTTGAGATGTGAGCTAAAAAAGCAAACAAGCAAAGCCTACAAATGTGCTTAATTCATAATAGAATCTGCCAACCAGAAATCAGGAAAATGTGAGAAAAGCAAGTACAGTTCATTAAAATCTCATATTTCTTTTAGGGTAAAGATAAATGAGAATTTTTCTGTCTGCTACTATTCATCAGCCAATTTATTTGAAGGACAGAAGACACTCCATAGGTCCCTTATTGGAGTAGAGAAACAAATCAGAGCTCAGCGAGTGACTGGAACAGAAAATCCCTTCAGATGGGAGCGAGCTCTGTTGGATGCAAAGTCTGGCTTGGCCAGAATCCCAGTGCTTTCAGCAGGAACCCCTCAGGATCTCAGCCCCAGCAGCTCTGGGATGCTGTCCCCAACCTCTGAGGGATGGGGACTGTCACACCCTGGCTGCCTCTCCCCTGGCAGCAGAGAGGGATTTCCTCTACACCCACTTCTTTTTCTTTTCAGCAGGGCCTCATTGGAACAATTACAACATGGCCTGTAAATTACAGCATCACAAAACCTGATACTGGAATTATTTAGGGATAGGAAGTGTGAACAGATGAAGTGGAGCATTAAAAAAGAGAACAATCTGATCTGTCAAAGTGCAATGGCAAGTCCTGTGTTTAGGAACAATGGGCATATTATAGATGTGCTACACATTGGTTTGAGTGGGCATGGTTTGGATAAACATTTAAAAAGAAGTTCTGCCTTTGTCTGCGTGACACTTTTGTTTCTTGCATCCTAAAAAGAGGCCATTAAATAAGGCAGAAATTAAAGGGGAAGACCATGACTCTGATTGTGATATAATTCAGCAGGCAGTTAATTGGTAATTAAAATCTGGATTAGCTTTAGTTGGAGCTAGGACTGTATTATTGTTATTTATTAATGATGATGTGATATTAGGTATTAGACCAACACTTAAGGAAGGGGAAAGATTTTCAACAGCACTGAGCATCCTTTGAGACAAATACAAAATAGAACCTTTACATGGTCATATTTCAACTTCTTTTTTTAATTTCATTTTGGCAGAAAATATTCTCAAATGAAAATGATTCATTATGAAAACAAAGATCTTACATCATATATATATATGTATATATATATACGTATATATATATATATATATATAAAAGCATAGTTTTGTGATCAAAATAGTATCTCTGGACAACAAGTGTCTGCTGGGTTTTATAACTGAGCCCCTGCATTTCCCTGTGACTTTTCTATCCAGTTGTGCCATAGGTCCTTGCTAAACTGTGTGGTCTTTGCATACAGCTGAACCACCACAGCACCTCATTTAAAATTATTTAATTGAAACTTCTTTCACTTCAGTTTTTTTTTGGCCTGGTCTTACTATGCTGTCAGTTCAGAAGTCTTGCAGATTATCCTAAAAAAACCCAAACCACAGTAATATGACTTATTTGCCCAGGTAACTCATGCTGTCATTTCAAGTTAATTCACTTAAATTGGTGATAAACTGTCATAGTCCTTTGGCTGGAAAATATCAGGATTAAATGTGCAGGTTAGAGGAGCATCACTGGGGGAGGAAGAGGTGCTTGGACACGTGTGGTGATTTCCAGACACGCTGTGTGCTGTTAAACCGTGCTGTGGTTAAACCCTGGACACCCAAGGCTTTTTAATTCCCAGCTTTTCATGTCCTCTGAGTCCCACTTTTGTTCAACTTTGTCGTTTGGGCAAGGAAAACATTGCTCTGTGGGGGTGCTGCCCACTGGCTGGGGAAATATTTACACATTTTGCTGCTGAAAGTAAGGCATCTTTACATTTAAAGAAGTGCAAGTGTGTGACTACTCACCAGGATGGAAAACTTGTTGCTGCAGAAGCATCACCCTGGCTTTTATTGATGTTTTTATTACTCTCTGCAGAAATATTTTTCCTTTCTTTCCAAATAATAAGCAGGAAACATTTGCTTGTTTACCTTTTGTTCTGACTAAGAGATGGGCATTGGAATCAGGTTAAAACAGGAGGGATGGGGGTGATATCCACAGGTTACAGTGAGTGCCATCAAAATGGAGCCAGAGGAAAAACAAACATAGTGGTGCCTGCCCGAGAGGTATTTGTGCTGCAACATGACATGACATGTTGGCAGTGCCATTCTGTGCTGGAAACTCTCCTTTCTCCTGGAAGTGTTTTCTCCTATAACACGTTCACAGCAGCACCAGTTAAAAAATGTCCCGGGCTGGGTTTGAACCCTTCTGGGCTGAAGTTCACTTTTGGAGCTGGTCCAAGCAAAGCCTTCGTGCTTCAGTGCACCTGCAGACTGCCTATACATCAAGAACCTGTTCTTTTAAAAACATTGGACGTGTCAGATAAAATGTTGATGCAGAGCTAACTTCTTGTTGCAGAGCCAGAGAGCTGCACATGAATGGAGAGGAACAGGGTCAGACCTTTGGTCATGTCCTGTACAGCCCCAGTGTCAGTGTCAGAGGAGATGGGATGGTGCTGCACACAGGGCAGATTGGAGAAATTTGATAACCCCGTTGAAAAACAGGCTCCTACTGTGATTTTACCCTTCAATTTCAGCACTGCAGCGATGCCAGGTAGTCGAGAATAGATATGTTGTGTAGCAGCAAAAATGTAAATATGGCTGGAATGTGGGTTTATGGAAAAGAAAGAATTGTGTTTCAGACCCAAGTTTGCTTTGGTGTATGTGATGCACAGGTGGTGTCTGTTCATTTTCAGAGCACCAGGTTCCCTGTCATTTTGTCTTGGGCTGCTCTTTTAATTGTTTGTTGTAAGGATAAAGGAATGGATTGTCTCAGAGTAAATGAATGCCATGTCTACCAAATGTACAAGAAAATGTCAATTATTGTGTTGTGCATCAAGGCAACCCCACTACAGATACATATTAAAAAGTTCAGATCATTTCTCCATATTTCTTCATATTAGCCAGCAGCTGATCCCTGGCTTCTGTGTAAATGGTGGTAAAATCTCTTCTGCTGAATCAAAACTTGCTGATGCTTCAGTGGCAGAACCTACACTGGGTGTGCATTGATCTGCTTTTCTTAGCTAAAAAGAAGGGAATGAGTCAGTAAGTGTCCAAGGTGTGATATCTCTGTTTGGCCTGTCACAGCTTGGAGGTGCTTTAAAGAATATAACAGGGCATTATCCTTTCCATTTCCATTATTCAGGGGAGATTTTTTCCTCAGTAACATTAAATCTCTGTAAGAAATCACAATAATTCTGAAGGAACCCTTTATTTCCTCATAATTCAATGTTGATGTGACACAGAAGTATTTTTGAGTTTACACTGGAGTGTAAGAGTTGTATATTTTTTTCAAATGTTGCCATTATGGGTATAATCAACTACAGCTAATAAAATGAACTAAAAACTTAATGTGAATTTAAAATTTTGATTAATATATTATTTAAAATGTGTATTGTTGTCATTTTGCTGTTTCTAGTCAGAGACTCCAAAACAAGTAGATGAGCAGGTTTAATTAAACAATGCAACGTGGATGTCATTGCTCATTGCTTCAGATAAGGACAAACAAGAGATTTCAGATGGTCCTCAGACCTAAAACATTTGTATTTTTCAAAAATGAATAAATATAAAAGAAATTTTAAGACCAATTGTAAAGATTGAAGAGGGAAATTATCTTACCTTATTTGAAAAGCTCAGTCTCAGGGCTCCCAGGTGTAAAATGGGCTCATGATGCATCACCTACAGCTTGCCCAGGGCAGCTGTGGCTGCCCCTGGATCCCTGGAAGTGTCCAAGGCCAGGTTGGATGAGGCTTGGAGAAACCTGGGACAGTGGAAGGTGTCCCTGATTGTGGCAGGGAGCTGGAACTGGATGATCACTGGTTTGACCTGATGGTCTTGTCAGACTTTTCACGCACTAGAATAAACTTAACTTTTGCAGAGCTGCGCAAAATTATGAAAATGTTGGTATTTTTTATGAAATGCCTGAGAATTTTTCTGGGCAGGAAGAACAGGTGCCTTTCCGTACATCTGTAAAAATCTTTTCTGAAGGAACAAACACTTGCCAGGGTTTGTGTCTGCTGTCTGGGAAAGCACAGCTACACTTCTGAGAGAGAGCACCAGGGCTGTGTGTGCCAGGTCGTGTACCAGAGATTACTGCTCAGATCTGTACAGATAACAGATGCTGTAAACAGGTACACATTTTGCAGAGCAGGAAAAAGAAACCCAGATGGAAATCAAGATTTCACCAGAATACTGTAACTTTAACAAGTTGAATGGATGTCCAGAGCCTGACAAGCATTAGGACTTCATTTTCACAAAGCTTTTAAGCACAGGGCTTAATTATAAACACATGCTTACAAATATCACTGACCAGCAAAGCCCCTGCACAAAAGATTAACTTCACAATAATATAATAGCTTCACAACAGCAATTTCTGGTGCACTTCCACTTGGAAATCTGCTAATAGCTAATGTTAAAATAAATAACACAAAGGAAACATATATGACTCTGCCTTTCCGTGGCAAAGAGAGCCATAAAATAGGAGAGGTCATGTGGTAAGTGTGATTTACCTGAACTTTAAGTACTTTGAAAATGAAACACCAGGAACAGCATAATCAGTCAGGAGAGCAATTAGGGACTCCATTACCACTCAAGAGGAGCAACAGAGACCGTAATCACTTGCCTGAGGAAATGGTTTTCACACACATTCGAATTCAGCAGGTTTGTATCAGCAGTGTGTGAGTAAGGGAGTGTCTTATGCTCCTGGCAGAGTAAGAAAAATGCACGGGGAATGGGGCTGCTGTTTAGGGGATCTGTCTGGTGTAATTTATTTGTTCTTCTGCATATCTGGAGGTGGTTGCTACAAATGTGCAAAGCCTGGGCTTGCTGAAGGTTTGTGGGGTGTCTGACAAGGTTTGTGGGGTGTCTGACAAGGTTTGTGGGGTGTCCAGCAGAACAGGGACACCGAGCAACCTTTAACTCTGTTGTGCAGCAGGAATTGCTACACGGAGCAGGAACAAGGCCTAGATAGGTCTTTCAGAGGAATCCAACTGTTTCAAAGTGGTGAAACCAATATTTGATGGGAACTGTCCAGATGGCTAAATTTTAGGGCAAGTTTCATGAGACTGAAGGTGGTGGCTGCTTGCAACTGATGGTTTCATTCTGTGTTTCTGTTTACAAAGATGAATATCAGGGGGAAATTCAGCATGACATAGTGATGCAATACTTTTAATAAGGAACAACAAAAGTACTTTGAAAGTATTGGAAAAGGGGCTGTAGCAGGAAAACAGGCAAATGTGAACACATCTATAGAGAGTAAATAGTGAGTGATTTTGGTATATCCAGCCAAGGAGGTTCCAACACATGATTTTTCCTACTCTTTTTTTTTTTTTTTTTTTTTTCTCTTGTTAAGATGAAGGAATTATTTTAATGCCCATGAAAAGCCAATTAGTGAGTCTGCTGTAGTATGATGAAATATAGAGGATTTGTATGTTAATTAGACAGAGCAACTACAGCTCCACAATTACCTAAGCAAGTCCTCCTTTTTGCTTAGACTTTTTTCTTTCACTGTAGGTTTTGTGCATCCATCAAGAGTACTCAGACATCTAGAAGCCCTACTGCTCTGACAGGGCTGCTGGACATCTGGAAATGTGTGTGTGCCAAGTCCTTTAGCATCTCTGTGCTCCACGGTTGGTGCACAGTAAATCTGGAACATCCAGGAAGCTTCTCCTCAGGTCCCACGAGCTGTGCACGTGCCCCACAGCTGCTTCCACATCAGTGGCTTCCTGGCAACTTCCTGGAAGTCTCTGGGAGAAACAGGAGAAAACTGCAGCTATTTCACTACAGCTGGGGTGTAAGAAACTCATTTTGCTTGTAAGTAAGACAAGTGCAATTTGCAGGAGAGTTATTTAATCAGATTATTTCCATATCTGGGCAATTACTGTTGGAGGAGATTGGAAAGGCAAACCAGAGCTGCATGTGTAGAAATTCTGACTGTGAGTCCTAATTTAGTGGTACAACTCACCACAGGCTCAGCTTCAGGCTCACACGTGTTTTTCATGCCAAAAGTAAACACTTATCAGGGCATTCAGCAGCAGGCAGGATCAAGCTAATAAGACTAATCACATCTGCACACACAGTAACATGGAAAAATTAAAAATTTGGGAGCAGAAGATATGCCATGAATTGCTCCCTGAGAAATACACTCCAGCTTTTTTGGGGCTGGTTATAACTGATGAATTTTAGCTGTGTTCCTTGTTAGTTTGTTTGTTTTTTTTTTTCCCCACAACACTTTCCAACTCCATTCATAATCTCCCAAAACACAAATCTTGTGTTATGATGAAAAGAAAATTCCTTTACCTCCATATTATCCATGTTGAGTTTTTGTCTAGCAGTCTTCTCTTGGAGAAGGGGAAGAGCAATGCATGCTCAGTAGTGATCTGGACCTGGAGGGAATTACAGTTTTCTTGTAAGTGCAATACAGTAGAATCCAAATTTAACACTTAGGTTAATAATTAAGGCAGTGGGAGGGGTGTTTGCTTTATCACCAGCCTTGATCTCTCATAAAACAAGCTTCTTCATGGTGCTGCTCCTGCCTGGAGTAGATTTTATCCCTGAAATGGCAAAAGCCTTTTTTTCTGTCCTTTCATCATGGATCAGGTCGGCCAAAAGGTCCAGTTCTAATGTGCACACATGCTTGTTAGTTCAATGTACTTATTCTCTTAATAGACTCCTTGGGTCACTTTTTCCTTTTGTGTTTAGCATGATCTTACTGTATCACTTTTCATTCCTGGCTCTCAGCAGATTCAGTGCTCTGCAGCCTGAAGTGTCAGATTGTGGGTGGTCCATTTCATCTGAGGCATTTTGAGCCAAATGTGAATAGAAAACAGCTTTTGTTCTGCAATTTTGGACTTTACCCCTAAATACCTACCAGACTGTAATCATCCACACATCACCCACTGCCAATAAATAACCTATTTTATTATCCAAGCCTCTAGATGGAGAAGAACATTTTTGCTGAATTCAGCTAAAGGCAGCAATATACTGGCTTGTCTTTCTTTTCTTGCATTTCAAAAAGATTCAGGTATTTTATTAGAGTGGCATCAGTGTGATTATTTATTTTGTTATACAGGAACATCAATAACAAAATAAAAAACATAAAGTGGAGTTTAAATGTTTCAGTGTTATATAGTCATATAAAACAAAGCAGAATCTGGCAAACAGGGCTTTTCACATCTATGGGGTCAGAATGTGTGTGCAGCTAGAGGCTGAGAAAGCAGAGGGCTTGAGAGCCATGATAATATAATTTTACAGAAGTGCTGAGAAATCGTAGTGAAATCCTAAGGCGTGGTAGAGGTGCTTAAAATAGAAATGCTCTGCAGCTCTCTGAAAGCTCATAATGGAGGTGTCAGGTAAAGTCAAACAGGTGGATGAAGGAGGCAAACAGTGCAGGGAAAGCTGGCAGATGAATTCATGCTGCAGCACACGGAACTGAGCAGAGAAGCAGATGCTTGAGCCAGCTATTCCCCAAATCTGAGTTCAACAGGAGCGATAACAACCACCCCAGCAGTGCTAAGTTTCAGGAAAGGATTCAGCAGGGTATAAATGTGAATTTAACCTTCAAGTTTTCTTCCTCCCCCGTTCAGCTATTTGAGAGGTGCATGTTTTCCTGTCCTCCCAAGGCCCCACAGGGATGCTGACAGGGCAGTGTGCAGTAGCTTGGCCACACAGCTTCAACAGCTCCTGGTTTGAAAGGTTCGATTGGATTCAGACAAAAGTTTTCAGTCCCAAGGGGCTTTTCTATTATTTTTATGATGCATCACAGTTATACTTGTGATGCTGTTCTCCTTCACAATTTGTGCTCTGATTTGTGGTTCTCAAGAGAGTCCTTACAGCACAGATGAAGGGCATTGGGTTAAACCTCATTTTACTAGGCAACCTGCTTTGTATCATTTTCTTTTTTTTTTTTTTCACGGACCAAGAATGCATTTTTGGCATATTGTACACAAACAAATGCTGTTCTGGGCAGAAGCCTATCTGGTAGTTGAAGCACTGATTTGTGGCTCAGTGAGTGATTGAGTCAGCCTCTGGATTCCTGGTTGAGCACTTTCTATTGATTTATTGTGTGGCCACAGACAACCAGCTCATATCTTTCTGTCTCCTCTATTCTCCCTGTTATTACTTTTGCATGGGGATAATTACACCACTCAACCCCTTTTCCCTGTCCCTTATTGAAAAGGCTCTTTTAAACCAGGTGAGAGGCTTGGTTGGAAGTTTCCATGACCTAGGCTGCCTTTCCCCTGGCCTGGGCAGGGTTTGTGTAGTGCAGGTGCTGTGTCAGACTGTGGCAAGGAATCCTCTGCAAGGATGGGAGCAGGATGCTCATTGTAAGCCAGGAGTGTGATCCATCCACTGAGAATTTTGGGCAGGTCGTGGCTGCAGGTTACTCCAGCCACATTGGGAGGGCAACAAACTTCACAGACACTTCTGGAAGTTGTCCAGAGTGACCTGGCTCTAGTGGAAAGGTGGTGTGGCCTTGTGTGTTTTCAGCTCTTTGTCTGGGTTGAGATTTGCATCTGGTTTTCTGTGCCCCTCTTAGTGTCCCAGTTTTATGCAGCATCCTGTGGGATCACTCTGCAAGTTATCCCAAAATGCCACTGGGAAGAAAGGCATGTGAGTGTCCCATGGGGCCTCATGAATTCTAATATCATCATTAATTTATTGGAAAGCTCCTGAATTTCACTAGAGCTCTAAGTGAAACTGTGCCCAGTTTTGAGCTTGTATAGACCAAGAAATGTTTGTGTATTCTGGTCAGTCTCAGTTTAATGCAAAACACAGTGCAGGGCTTGCCCAGAAGCACCTCCTGGTACTTAGCAAGTGCTGCATTGTAAAAGGAAGGCATTTCTGGAGGCCATACTCTCCCCAAATCAATTGATTACAGGGTTATATTTGGATTTAAAAGCCTGTGTTCTCTGTAGATTCTATGTAAATTTAGGTTTTGTGAGTCCCATTTTGGAGTTGTACAAAGCCCAGCTCTCCACTGCTCCCAGCTGGATGCAGTCGAAGCTTAAAAGTAAAACTCAGTCCCAGATTTTTGGTACTGTTCTGAAAGGTTCAGACTGCTTAACTTCTCTTACAGGATTTCATCTTCTTTCTGCTTAGCGTTACTCATTTTAGCTCACATTTAACTAAAACCTCTGTAAATGTGTTAAGCTGATATTATCTCATTAATAATAAATGCTTAATGTCACAACACATCCTGTACCACGGAGGGACTGTATCACTGATATCTCTCTGTTCCAGGCCACTAAACACTGTTGCTGTAAGTGATAAGCAGAAAGCAAATTTCATGGAAAGGTCATCAAATGCAATTATAATACATTATGTATGATGTGGCAATCCAGGAGTGCCATAAAATCCCAATTATACTTCAGTCTTGACACCCTTGAGTATCAAAAATATTGAATTAGGTGGGGAAAAAATCATGGGTGATTTAAAACTTTTGAGGTTTTTAGAAAACTCTGTATGTTTGGCTCTCTTATTTTGCCTCATTTTCAGGACTTACTGCAAGTGTTTCACATTGCTGAGTTTCCTGCCAGTGACCAGTGTCAAAGCTTACTTTTATAATGAAGGTTATAAAGGAAATTGCCTGAGTTCTTCCTGAGGCAATCTCTTGGTCACAGAAAGGGGAGAGTATCACAAGGGTTCTGGTGGGCAGAGGTTGATAATGGATTATCATAATGACATCATCAGCAGAAAATACCTCTCTGCACTCAGCTTTTTTTGTGTCCTTCTTTTCCCAATTTACAAAGAACAAAGGGTGATGGAGAGAGCAGCAGAGCTAAGGCTGTTCCTTGCAGATACTCAAGAAAAAGGGAGGAGAAGGTTCAGGATCCCTCAGTCCCCCTTTTATTCTCCTTCTCTCCAGCTGGTCAGGAGGAGGGACCTTTTTCCCCACCTCCCTCTCAGCTGGGGAAAATCTTGCAGGCAGTGGGGATGTGGTTCCTCCCTGGACAGAAGCCAACTTGTCACCACACCTGCTCCAAACTGGGGTCAGAAAGGTGATTTCCACTGTTAACAGTGGCTGAAACAAGGTCCTGATTATTTTTCACCAAAGCCCTGATCATATCTCTGTCTCTAAAACCAGGCAAATAAAGCTAATTCCCCCTAAAAGTTGTGGACAAATCCATCTCCAGAATTTTGGCATCCAACTTAGAAGTGTCCACAGGGCAACGCAAGGATGAAAAGAGTTAACTGAACATCCACAGGGAGGTTCTTCCCTTTGGTCTGTGCTGCCCATCCACCCATCCCCCTCACCGAATAAGTCTTCACCAAAACGGAACAAAATTAAAAACCCCCACGGTGGTACACACAAAACCAGCGCTTGTGACAGAAGCCCAAGAGTGATAGGAGGGACAAAAGCAAAATGCTCATCAGAATGAGTCCTGTGTGGACCGTGTGAGTTCAAAACATTAAAGGCTAATCCCCCAAAATCCGGTCACTTGCAGCAGTTAATGACCTGCTAGTCTGCGAACCATCAGGAGAGGAAGCCAGCAGCAGTTAACACTTTGAGAGCTCGCTTGCTGCTAACCATGGTAACCAACCGTGTCCCGGACTTGTTATCCTACCTGGGGTGGGAGAAACACGGCCAGTGCCTCAGAGTGACAGTGAATAATTGAAATACGAAGGCAGAGCGGTGAGAAGAGTTACAGATGAGATCCAGGAATGGACGTGGAGCTTTACAAATCCAGGGTACGAGCAGAATAGCACGGGTGTGACCCGGAGTGTGTTTAAAACTGGGGACAGGACGTGTCCTTCCTGCAGTGAGCACTCAGGGAGAGAAGAAGAAGGAAAGGGGATGCAAATTGGTGCTGGCAGTCTCTTTATGGGCTTACCCTTTGCTGGTTCTTCTGGCTGTCAGACCAAAAGGTCTAACCAAACCCTGGAGCCTCAGAAAGCTCAGAATTTCCCAGGGAAAGCCGATCAGGAACATTTATTCCTCTGAGAGTGTCCACCCAGTGGCTCACATTCCTCTACTTCCCAACTAATAGGAACCTCTGCAGGTGACATCCCCAAAAGAGAGAGGTGTGCAGGAATTCCTTGTGCCTAGTCCAGCTGTGCTCTGGACAGCTCTTGCCTTTACAGAACCATTCATTCAGAGCTATTCATGCTCTGCTTTCAGCCTCATTTATTTATTATTTTTTTTTTATTTCATGTAAGCAGCCACGGGATGCAAGGGTAGAATCAAAGGATACCTTTGGGGTGTCTCTGCCTGCCCGGGAAGTTTCAAGGACGTTTGTCCACAGATTTTTGTGTTCTTTATGTAGTGACTTCTCACTGCTCAATATTTGTGAGACTGCAAACTGAATACTTCGATATATTTTAAAAATAGGTTTTTCTGATGACTAAATTCAGACCTTGAATGCCCTTGATTAATGGTGTAGGTGGTGGTTTTGTGCCTGGGACACTTTTCTTTCTCCTTCTGTCAGATACCAATCTCTGTGCAGGAAAAGTCTTCTCACCTGTGAAGAACATGTGAGACCAGTTCTATTACCATGGGCAGGGGCAGCAGAGGAGAGGGGGATCCATTCTGGAGCTGGGACAGAGTCAAATCTGGGTTCATGTAAGTTTCTTCTAATCCGAAGCTGCAGAAATTCGGAGTGGTGATTTATGAGCTTCTGACAAATTTCCATCTGCTCTCATTCCATGCAGCTTTTTTTCCCCCTCGGAGTTCAAAGGCTGTCTGCTGCAGAGCTGCACTGCCCTGGTGATATATGGCTGTCTCTGAGGCTGTCAGAGCTCTAATTTTAACAGTGACAGAGCTCTGTGCCTTAACTCAAGAACCACCCGAAGAGCTCCAAGGAGCAGGAAACCTCCTCTGCTCAAACCCAGGCAGCCCAGCAGTGCCTGAACCCTCATTTGTGCAAATAAACCTAAAACCTCCAGGAAAAGGTTGAACTAGGAATGTTGTTGGGGATTGGAGGGGAATTGGTGATGATGTAATTTTGCATCATTTCTTTCCTCACTCCTACATTCTTCTGCAAAAGTTCTTTTTTTTTTTTTTTTTTTTTTTTTTT
>VZSE01014913.1:67020-215834 GCA_013398275.1 Promerops cafer | reverse complement strand
TTTTTTTTTTTTTTTTTTTTTTTTTTTTTACTATGTGTAGATATCAGCATTCAGAAAAGAACAAACCATGCTTTTTTTCCCCCCTAACTCTGCATTTTTGAGCTTTGTGTAAATACAAACGCCTCAACTTTTCACTCTTTTATTGTGGAAAGTTACAAATTCAGGCATGGAAAAAAAGGAACAGTATTGAGTAACGTGTTACACATTTATTGGCTGAACATTCATTATAGTAGGGATTACATAACTCACACACGACACACAAGAAGAAGTAATAGATGCTAAAAATCCAATTAAAGGACACATTATTTCTAGATTAATTCTATTAACATTCTATTCTATATATAGATTAATTCTAATAGCACTAAGCTCAGTTCCTCTCTCAGTTACAAATACACAATTCTCAGTGTGGCAATAAGAGGACAATATAGGACAAATTCATTGTATTTTGTCATTGCCCTCAGTTTCACACCTCTCTAACTTTAAAAGCCCACCCCGTATTCTAATATTTCTGGGAAGAAATCCATGTGCATCATTTGGTTAATCCTGCAAACATATTAAAATCAACTTTTAGATTTTCTCAACATTTTCAAGGAAGATCCTTTGTCGTGGCAAGTGCCTTATTTTCAAAACAAAAATGTACATCAGAGATTCACCCAATTTACTAATATTTAGTTGTTTTTAAAGTGAGACTGTATACATAGAGGTAAAAGGGAAATAAAGAAAAAATCAATGAAAATGCTAGATAAATTAACATTATTTCTCTCTTCCTTCTTCTCCAACCTCAAGATGAATTTTTCTAGACCCCTGCACAGGGAAAACCTCTTCCAAATAACTGAACATGAGATTTTTTCCAAGTTTTGATCAAATTTTACTGGTCTTCAGTCTCACAGGATGGCCAGCTAAAATATCCACTGCCTCTCTGTTTCTCATGCAAGCTGTTAGTGATGTGCTCCCTTCTGGGTGCAAAACACAGAAATTAATTCAAACCCATTGATGTGTTGTGCAGCCCTGTTTTCCAAGAAGATTGGATCCTGCTGCCAAGGGATGAATGAAGCTGGGAAAATAATGTTAGAAAGGTAGAAAAAGAGCCAATCACGAGTTTCAAGAAGTAACAATTTGCAGTTAATTGCTCAGAGGGAGCAATTGATGGGGAAGCAGAGCTTTTTGTGAGATAAGTCCATTAGACAGGAGATAGAGGAATACTTTGAACTTGGGCTGGATGTAAAATGGATGAGGGCTACCAGCACTGACCCTTTTTTGAATTATGATGATCCTAGCAGGGAGAGTTAAGTGAAAACTGATGGAGGGAAAGCAGGGCTGTAGTTAAATGCAAAAAAAGAACATTTGGCTGTTTGAAGGTCCATATGTAAAAGCAGAACATTTCAGTGGACATCCACAAATAATGAGAGGCATAATTTATTCAAGAAACTATCCTTTCAGTTGACAGCCACAAGCACAGTACCGTGGCCTTTCTCTCCCTAAGCAGTCCCTGTACCTAGATTTTCTTCTTACTTCTTACTGTGGCACAAAAATCTTTTCAATCTCAGCTTCTTTGTAATGTTAGGGCTTCAGGCAACTATTAGAAAAATTCATAAGTAAAACAATTAACTCCCTTTAATCTATTTATACTCTGTTTTCATGGCTTCACGTTTCATTTCCAGAAAGTGCAACGGAATTTACGGCTCTGCTCCCAACTGCTACTGGCAATGTTATTACTCTATTTATTATGATAGCAGTGTTTAATCATTATATACGTAATAGTATCAAAGAGTCTCAGTTATAATCCCTTCATTATAAAAACCTTATGAGCAAACCCAGCTTTTATTATTGAAGAATAATACTGTAAGCAGCAGTTGCTTTGAAGGGCAACACGGAGGCCAAAGGTAAAAAAAAGGCCAGCGAGATTCCTGAAAGGTTCTAAACAGTAAGTGACATTATTTTACATCTTAGCACTTGTTTGCTGTCTGAAACAGCAGGAGTCAGCCTTAAATCGAAGGCTGCTTAACTCCTTTTAATTACCTGTTAAACTCTGCAGATTTTTACCAAGGAGGCTCCTAATGTTTCATGGGACCCTATTCTGAGCATCTGAAACGCTTTCTTTAGTTAGGCACCCTTGATTGTCTCTTTTATGCGCTGCAGACCGAGTGCTCTGCTGCTAAGCTGGGCAGAATTAGGCACAAGCCTACAGGATTCCAGAATTAGTTCCACTGCATGACACATGTTTTCAGAAACGGGGCAGCACAGCGTGCAGCAGCACGCAAAGGGATTTCCAGGAAACTCAGAAAAGGCTGGACAAGGTTTGGATTCACTCGCTGCATCCACGGCTCTCCCCGTTCCTGCTGCATGGAAAAGATTTGTGGAACCGTTTTTGTGCACAGCCTGTCGCCTTCGGTACATCCAAATAATTTATAAAGCTCTAGGAGGTAATCCCTGAGCAGGCTGAGCCTTTAGAGTGATCATAATATTATGTAGCAGGTCAGGTTTCCGTGTTGTAAAGGGAGCCCTGATTTGTCAGGCTGTGGCACAGGGGTTTGCACCCCAGGCCCAGTCTTTTCCTGGGAACTTCAACTGGGCTGTAATTTATGACTTGCCTGGTGCAGCTAGTGCAGGTTTTCTCTACTTTGAATTGTGGATATTTGACTAACGAGCCAGGCTTGTGCCCATCTGCCCTTGTGCTCGTGGATATTGACTTCCTTATCCTTGTGAGTGCTCAAGGAATTTTATTGGGAAAAGGCAAATGTCAAAAGTGTAAAGCTACTTTAATAAAACTGGTTGAGATCAGGTTTCCTTGCTGGCTGCCTGCCACTGAAAATCCCTTTGTTAGCTTTTTAAAATTTCCTGTGACAAAAAGAGCCCTTTTCATTTCTTTCTATCAGATCGAACAAGTTTAATTAAAATGTGAAGAATTTGACTAAAAATGTCATAGTACAGAAATCTTGGGGCTACCTTCCTTTTGAACCTGCATGATTTTGTGGTTTACATTATTTTAAGGACAGTTCTAAACTTCATTGATGTAGAAAGCATGAAAGAACAAGAAAAATTCATTAATTATATTACTGAATTTTAGAGTGATTTTGTCCTTCCATTTTCCAGGGGTGCTGATAAAAGTTTCATGAAAAACAGGGATCATTAGCTGCTGTGGGGGTAAAAAAAAAAAAGAAAATACATGTTAAATGTGAACACAATGAAACAATTAAAGCAAATGAAAGCATTTCTGTGCAGCTGGAACCCACGACTGATACACTGTGCACTGGACTGAGAGTTGGAGGAAACTCTCATTGTCCCCACAGCTGCTTTGATTGGCAATACTGAGGTTAGCATAAGGAGCTAGCGAGATCAAATGCATCATCCAAGTTACAATTCCAGTATTTGACTAGAAAAAATTGCAGTTACAGGTTTGGACATCCACTGTTTAAATTCACTGGATCACTACGACAAGTAAACTACTTGGCCTGAGCAAATAGTTTTTACCAAAACAATTAGACTCCATTAAAATGGAGTATTTTAAAATGCTTGGCACCTCTTAATATTTTAGTCATGAAAAGAGATGTGATCAGGAGAGTAAATACAATTTTGGTGTCACGTACCTATTAGAAATGTAATGAGGTATTAACAAAGTGGTGAAGCACAAGTTCAATTTCACAACAAAGCCACCTAATTTCCAGCAGCAAGGAAACGCACGGGGCAGTGTGTTTGGTGTGCAGAGCACAGAGGGGCAGGTTGTAAAAACCCCAAGAGGTTTGATGTTGGCTTCCTTAGTCCACAGCCTGCATCTCTGTTCTGCTGGTGTGTGTTCATTCAAATGTGGCAGGCTCATCTTCTTTTTCTCCTTGTTAGAGTCGGGATTAAAGACGACAGACCGTGTTTCTTGTTCAGACTCAGATGTTTATTAATTCTCATCCATGTTACAGTCTCACGAGCTGTGAGTTCTAGCTAACAAAGTGAAAAATGGCCTCTATCTCCTTCTCCACAAGGTCTTTTAAGCACAAACATTTAATTAAGCACAAACTATCCAATTAAGAAGTGACACCTAAACTATTTCTATTTCCAAACCAAAAACCAAAAACTCGAAGCCCGCACTGTGGACTTTCCTGTCCAATTACAGAACACCACCCAAAGCCAAGAAGAAGTAGGTGAAGAAGAAAGACTAGCCAACACCCAAAAACCTCCACCTTGACATATATCTATATAATATTATTCTAAAACCTTAAACCCCAAGTTTTCCACCCTGTGATATTACACACTTCTATTTAAACTACCCACCCATAATCTCAGTGCTGTCAATGAGATTACGTTTTTTTATCACTGTTTTTTTCTTTTTTTTGGTGTTTTGTTGTTGTTGTTGTTGTTGTTTGTTGTTTTTTTTTGTTGTTGTTTGTTTGTTTGGTGGTGGTTTTTTTTGTTTTGTTTTGTTTTGTTTTTCCTGAGTACCTCAGGATGAATGTCAGATAAAACTTGTTCTGGCATCCCTGGCTTCTTGAGAGTGGCTCACCTGCTCCTGTTTGGGAGCAGCTGGGCCGTTCTCAGCAGCTCTGTGGATAAATGAGCAGTGAAAGCGATGCCTGGTCCCAGCGCTGTCACCATGTCACACAGCAAAAGGCCCCGGTGAGAGATAAGGGACTTTACAAACAGCACCTCACAAAGCAGGAGGCAGAGACAAGCATCACGCAAGCCAGCAGTGGACTCATTCCAAACATTCTTTTTATCCTCTAATCACCCTTATTTGATTCTCTTTTGTTCCCCCGCCTCCTCCAAAGACACAGTGCCCGTGTGGTCCTTTGCAAATGAGGAGCAGCTCGGGTTCCACAGAAGAGTGTTCCAGAGCCAATAAAAAGAAGAGGCAGTAGCTGTGTTAAAATCCCATTGTTTTTTAAAAACACAGAAGGAGAATTAGCGTGGCCTAGCCTTGGGCCAGATCTGCTAATTTTCTGCAGTGGAGTGTCAGGAGTGTCATTCCACATTTCAGGAGGCTCTCAGGAGCTGATAGGAACCATCTGAGCTGCAGAGTTACAAAGGCATTCCAGTGTCTCTGGTGAAAGGAATTAGCAGGGAGCCCCTGGAGAGGTGGGAAGCCCGAGAGGTGGGGGAGGCTGGGACAGGGTGGGGGCAAAGAGATGTGGAAGACCCAGAGGGAGATGGGCACTGAGAGGGTGTGTGAGACCCAAAAGGTGTGGGAAGCTCAGGCAGAGGTGGAGAACATGAATATGTGGGATGTGCAGGCAGAGGTGGACTCCCAAAAGGGGAGGTAGGACAAAAATATGTGGGACAAAAGGAGGGTCAAACCTGCACAAGGGTCAGACCGACCAATTCTGAGTTCCCAGCTATTAATAAATACATTTAGTCCTATTTTTGAACCTTTCCAAACACTGCTTGGTTTCTGCATGTTTTGAAATGAAGTTATCTCAGAAACATAACTCTGGTTCCAAGACTGCTCTGAGCTCTGGAAACAGCCTGAGAAACAGGAACCCTGTGTGCATCATGGTTCCCTCACACCATTATAACATGGAATAGGTGAGGTATGGCAAAATTTAGAATTCAAATGTCAAAATACAGATTTCTTTGGCTCAAATTTAATTTAAAGACTAGCAGCTTATAATGACTCCTGGGCACCTTTAACTGTCAGCTCATCTCTTGGGGTGATTGTTCAAGGTGTTTGGTGGAATTTGCACAAAGGAAGCACTACCTTTAGTGAATGAGAGACTGAAAACCTATGTCTGAGCATACCAGTCTTCATCTTAGAGATATAAACCAAAAAAGCAGATATGTAGAGTTCAGAAATACATTCTTAGGTAGGATATTACTGCTACATTTTCAACAGATTAATTCAGAGGACTAGAATTTTTTTTTTTTTTTTTAAAAACCCTATTCTTTCGTTAAGGATGAAATTCATAAAAGTAAGCTAGTTGGAAGGTATTTTTTCCCCTGCTACATTCATCAAAGGGTAGAAAACTATGTGCAAATAATACTGTGTGTTTAATTTTAGCTAAGAGTGGGTGAGCTTCGCCGTGTCAGTTAAAACTTAGAATGAAATACCCTGTGTGTATTCAGCCCTTAACCCTCAAGAATCTCAGAGCACTTGAAACACACCAAAACCTCTTCACCCCATGCAGTCACAGTGCTGCTCAGGGCCACAATGGAGCTGTTGTTCAGCTGCATGAAGAAATGCCAGAGGAGGGTAGGAAGTTAAGAATAATACAGTATATTCAAATATAACTTTTAGGAGTATTTAGGTAGGCTGAATGCAGCTACCTGGAATTTGGCCACAAGACTCAGCTTAACAGCCCTGCTCTTGTCAAAAGCGGAATAAGATCTTTAATTTTTCCATTCCATTTCCATTAATCACCAGAAGTGGTCATGAGGTTTTCCACCCCAGCCAACAGTCAGGCTTTCCAACAGCAACACGTTTCCAGGGCGCCACACCGATGCTGCTTCAGAGTGCCTCCTGCTGAATCACCAGCCCAATTTCCTTGGCATCATGATCTCCCATTTGAAAACTGACCAGCTCTCCTGACCATCCAGATGATGGCCTGAGGGTCTGAGAGCCTGGGTTTTTATTGAGAGGGCTTTAACCCATCTTCACAAAGTCTCTTAGGAAGGTTTAATTTCACTGACAGGCTAAGTTTGGTATAAAACAGCAGTTGCCCTAATCTATACTAATTTGCTTTTTAAAATACAAAGGAAATTTGGATAATAAAGAAGATATAAGGAAGAGTTGAAATTATAGAGGGATTTTTTAATCCAAATTACTCTAGGTTCTTGACAGTCTTTGCTGGGCTCTGAATCCAATTAGTGCCTGTACATAAAGAAAAAAAATCAAAGCAAGATGATACAATCTCTTAATTACAGAGCCAAAGATATCAGTGTACAGTTTACAGAGCCAGGAAGGAGAAAACTGATGATATGTGGCCTGATAGGGAAGGAGAGTTCTGTAGCTGAAGAAGGCTCAAGGAATTATTGACAGAAAGATTTTGCTGTGAAATTCAGCCTATGTAAATAACACTGCCAGATGCTGCAGTTAATTAAGATAGCTTTAACAATTCTATTTTATTTTCTCTTTCCAATTAGAGGCCAGTATTTACATTTCTGGCCAGAGAGATTGAGGCTCTATAACATTCAGAGTAATTGCCAGCGCCTGACTTAAAGGATGCTCCTAATTGGACAAGTTCTGTACTTTAGGTTAAGAATTATCTATTGTGTCCTGCATTTGTTCCAGTCACAGGACATTATGGTCACTGTGTTTCCTGGCAGCACTGGCAGCTGTTTCAGTGTCAGCTCTTCAGGCTGATTTACCTTACAGCAACACACAACACTGAAATATCCTATTTACAAGCACATGCTTTGCACTTGAACTAGAAGAAAGCACTGTGAGAACTGTAGAAATGTAGCTTTTTATTTTTTTTTCAGGTAAAGGTTGATTTTTTATACGTTTATAATATTTTTGGCATGCAGAGAAGTTTTCTATTTTATCTTCAGTAATTCTGAATGGTTTTACTGTTGCTCTTTGGATGACTTGGAAGGGAAAAGCTAGAAATGCAATATTTAATATCTGGAAGAGACTTATTCAGATGTCTCTCTTCTCTGTCTGTATTTATATTTTAAGTGTCTTAACATCTACCATAAGAACAGGTCTTTGTTCACTAGCTACTGCACACATCCAAATGCAGTGAGACTTTAAAAACCTCAGAATTTTAGAACTCAGCCAAAATTGGCAAAATTCTTTCTGCCTGTTGTTGAGCTCCGGTGTTTGAACACAGTGACCTGTGCTGAGAGTTTTTGTGTCCTGTGGACAAGGAGGTGATCAAAATCCCGGGGGCTGATAGTGGGAGGGAAAACAGGACACAACAATTCATAAGGAGCCTCAAACCTGAGTCTGCCCAAGTTTTCCAGACTTGTAAAGAACTTTGAAAGCCTTCCCAGAACAGTCCCTGGTCACGGGGGGATGCAGCACTTAAGGGGACACTCAGCTTCTAAAGCTGTTTTTTATTTTTCTGATTACCTTAGAAAGTATAGCAACGATTTACCTTTTAATGAGCTGAACTCATCTCTTGGATTTATAGGTGCTTTTGGTGGTGTTCACTATGATAGGTATTAACCTCCAAAATCCCAGAATTTTTGGGTTTAGGACATGAGAAATCCAAGACAAATATTAGCAGTGATGGGTAAACTTACCTGGCATCTTCTCATTTCTGAAGGCACTTCAATAATAAAGTTCATTGGTAAACAGTACTAGTAATGAAGTTTTCTAAGGCAAAATCCACATAATTTCATTCTGTAAATAAGATATTAAACCAGAAACATTAGTGTCACTTTTCTGGAAACTTGCTAGGGAAAAAAAAAAAAAGAGAAAATTTTGATTTACTAAGGATGGGCAGAATTGAGGCCATTTAACCACTGGAGAAAACAGCAGCTCACCTTCCTGTTACATGATCTCTTTCCATAGTTTGCCCAGGCCCCTGTGTACAGAGGAGCAGGCATTCACTCTGATGAGGGCTGGTTCTGCATGTATTTAAACGATGAAGACCAACGTTTCCAACTTAGGGTGCCTCAGGAGGTCCTGTGAGGGCTCAGCTCACCTCCTCAGGGCCTGGCATTTCCGAAGATTAAACATTCGTGCTGAACATGGATGATGAACCACTGTGCCTGGGAAGTTAAAAAGCATGTGTACGATTTTTTTTTCCACTTAGCAGCTCTTTGGGGCCCTTGGTCTCTTTGCCATCTGACTCTGCCTCTTGCAGGTCAGTGGAAATGTTTTTGCTGACCTTTGTGGGCACACTCGAGTTACGCACCATGCGACCACGTAAAATACAGCTAAAACCACTCTGCTTCATCTAGTGTTGTTTCAAAATAATTTCCAGTCCATTAATTATGGTCTGCAAGCTCTTCTTGAAAGAGCCACTTTGATGTTGATGAGTCACAGTTCTCAAGCTTTCCTCTTTGCCATTGCACTTCCTTGAGGCATAACCTCGGTGACTTTTGCACCAAGAGGTGAATGGCTCTGTGACAGGATCTGGCCTTGTGTAAACACCCTCAAGAGACACTTCCCTCAAGCCAAATACTGAATCCCACTTTAAAAAAAAGACTTTTAAGAGACGTTTTCCATTTGATGTAGCTCCACGCAGGTATTTAGTGACAGCTAAGTGTAATCCAAGCTGAGACAGAGTGTTTGGGTAGAGCTGTGGGTCCTGTGCTGTAACCTCAAGTCCCTTCAGCTATCCTGGTGTATGTGAATGGCTGGTAAAGGTATTGCTGAGACCAGCACCTGCCTCTGCTCCTGCTCCACCTTCCCAGCAGGAGGGAAGATGGAGCAGCTTAATCCTAACAGGGGAAAAGAGGGGAGGCAAGTGCTTGCCCCGTTTGCAGCTGTGCTGCTGGAGATGGTCAGGCAGAGGCTTGTGCTGGTTTTATGGACACCTCTCCATCCCAGCCCAGTGGGGAACAGGTCAACTCAAACTGGGTGTGACTTTACACCTGCCTGCTCCACTACAGAGCACAGCAGAATTCAGGAGGAGCTTTAAGCAGCTGTCAGGGCCCTGGCCTGTGAGAGATGTATCAGTTAAAGCAAGATGTGGCAGCAGTGTTTGCTGTCTCCCAGCTGAGATGCACATCTGCCTGCATCCCAGTTTGGGCAAGGCTGCAGCGAGCTGGGAGGCTGCTCTGGGCTCGTGCCAGTGCTCGTGCTTGCATGGCACACCCCGGGCAGGACCTGGGACAGTTGCTGTGCTCCAGCCTGCAGCACCAGGCCCTGTGTGTTATCCTTGGGCAACCTTGACATTTTAGCAGCCTGAGAGTTTGGGAGCGGTCAGGTATGGCAAGGCTTCGCTTCCTGCTGCGAGGAGAGCAAGAGGAAGGTTGAAACCATTGGAAATTCAGCAAAGGGGTAATTCACAACACTTTTGCAAGTTTGGGGGGAAAAAATCCCACAGAAGTGGCATAAAAGGGGGGGAACAGGCTCAAGGACACTCTTCATCAAACCAGTCTGTTGCCTTTTTTCACACTGAAATGAGCTTGGACTCACGCACTCCAAGCTGACATGTGCCTCTTATAAAATCATCTGTTTTATCATGGGTGTTATAATTCTCTCTTCTCCGTTTCAAGGACACCAGTGGGAGGAAATCAAAACCTTGCAGAAATGTGTTTTCCCACTTTGCTGTTATTCCCAGAAGTCACCGGCTTCTTTCTGTTGTGTCTAATTCAAAACAACAGGTTGATCCCTTCACAGGCATCGACCTGTTTTGTAACATGAAAAGGAGTCAGTGCTATCAGTTATCTCCCACATTATCCTGCAGCAAGCTGTTCTCCAAGGGTAGCCAGCTTGAACGGCTCACGTTGTTGTCCACAAAAGAGAACCACTCTTCATTCCACTGTCTCTGTGCCAAGACGTGGCTTCCAATGAGGTAATTGTTTTGACAGTTTAGGGGGGGAAAAAAAAAAAAGAAGCCAAGAAAACATTAAAAAGTAAACAGTCATATATTTCTGCTTGCTGGGGGCATTTGTAACAGGAAGATGAAATGTATCCAAAGCTAAAAACTTCAAGACACTGCTGAATGTTCTGGTTTTATAAAGAGACAACGTGTTACAAACCTGATGATGTAAATTCCATGACTGTTTCATAGCTGTTGTTTTTAACTGCTGTGCTGTTTGCGTGTTTGAATCTCCATCTATGCAATAATTCTATGTTTAAGGGAAATAGAATTATTTCAAACCTTGATAATTGTTAGTTCCCTCTTTGACACAGAGCTGGTAAAGAGGAAAAACTGCTTTTCTTGGAGATCTTCAGACTTTTAAAATGGAATCCAAGGTTCTGCCTGTAGTGGGCTGTTTGTGTGGCTGTGTGAGACATTTTCAGTGAACCCTGAATGAGCCCAGACTTAGCCTGGGCTGGCAGAGTCCCTGCACACAGCCTGGGGTTTGTGTCCAGCTTTATGCAGTGGCTTTTTGCTCTTGACTTAATCCCTGACAAGTTCTCTGTATCCTCAGTGCTCAGTAATATTCTGCAGGATTGGAAGCTCTGCCATTTTTAAGGCAAAATGTGCTTTCCTGCATGTTATCCAAGGAAAACATTGTTAAAGCCAGACAGGGAGGAAGAAGGTATCCCTGACAATTTTCTCATTGATGAAGAGCTCCAGAGGCAGGTATGTGGGAATATGCACAATATATTGTAGGGAACACACCTACAATAGGCATATATGCTATTTTCAATAGCATATCTCATCTATCTACAGTGGCTCCTGGAGTTTCACATCAAGTGCAAGAAATGTAGTGAGTGAGATGCCGAAAAAGACAAAGTGGTTAAGACCAGATGAGCTCAGATTTTCATTTCTCCAATTCCCCTTGCCTGGAAGACAGCTTATTTTAGTAGCAAAACTGTCCTGGCTGATCCTTAATGAAGCCCCATAGGTTTTAATAATCAAAGTGATCTTAAACACTTCTATGAAATTCCTGATACCAACTACTGCATCTGCCAGTGCTGAAGTTATTTGAGTTTACTCTCAGGTTCTCTACAACTTAAGGTTTTATCACACGTCTTCTCAAACCTTTACCTGGTAACACCAATGGTGGAGCTCATGTAAATTTTATCTCAATCTCATCTGCAGGCTGTTTGAATATGCATTGCTGCATTTATTCTCATTATGGGAATCTAAGGCTGGGGAGCATGGTGGATGTTTTGGGAGCACGGGACTTGCTGGGTTCCTGGCAGGCACTTTCATCTCTCCAGGCTTGAAGTTATCTTGGTTCTCTGGGGCTCTGCCTCTGCTTGTTCCTTGTCCTAGACAAGGTGGGGTCTGGATCACATTACACACACCAAAGGCTGACTTGTGCTTGCCTTGGGCTCGTGGAGCTGTGAACTGCTGGTATTTGGGGTTTCTCTGGCTGGCTGGGGTCTGCCTGCCCTGCCTGGAGGTGTGACTGCTCTGGGAGGGGTTTCAGTGCCTGTTGGAATCAGGGCTGCCCAGCACCACCATGGTGCTGCTGGAGGCAGTGGCTGTGGGAATTCTAGAGGCAATTCTCTCTGGGTCTTTGCCTCAGGTGGATTTAGCTCCCAGCCCTACTGTAAAAATTAAACTTTTGGGGTCTTCTGGTTGCAGGAATCTAAGCTGGTGGTGTAACTGAAACCACCAGCTAAATTAATTCATCTTCCCCCCAGTCTCCCAAGGGAAAGCTCTCTTTCAGAGAATTGTGACAGGGAAAGAAGAGGTTCAGTCTCTGGACAAAATGCAATCTGCTCTTTGGAGATGTCCCAGCGCTCACAGCTCCACACACCTCAAAATAATGGACTTCTGTCCTCTCTGTGTGTCTTCCACTTGTGAAGTCTTTCTGCCAAGCTTTCTTATTCCCCAAATCCCCATTTGTCTCTGCAAATCCATGGTCAGGTTTGATTCTTCAGCTCTGTGGGACAGGTAACCTCATTTTTGTTCCACATCTCTACCCAAGTTACTGCTATTCTTATCTCTAAACAGGACCACACCCCTTAGCAGTGATTCTCATGGTAAAAGGAGAATATATATTCTTGGATATTTTCTGGAAGAATTGAGCAGGATATACTGGAAAAGGTAGGACAAGTAACTGCTACTTTTTCTAAGTCTTCCCAAGAGTGATTGCCCTTGTTTCAGGAAAGGACCAGCCTTGCTCTGCTGCTGGCTTTGCCAAGAACAGGCGTAGCTTTCCAAGGAAGAAAGTTACTGGAGGCATTGAGAGAGGAACAAGCAGGCCCAAAGTGTTTGTCTTTCCTCTCACATGGTTTCACACCTCTCTGCCTGGATTTCAGTGTGAATGCTCGGGTAGAGCCAATAAAAGACCAAAGCACGGATTCACATGAGGATCAAACATGCTGGACCAAGGCCCTGTAGGCTTTGTGGCACTGCAAGGTGGTACCAGGTGCTGCCAAGACAAATTGTGCTTTTCATACCTTTTATTATTTCACTTTGGAAGGCACTTTTTAAAAATGCATTGACTGCAGAGCTTTGGTGCAGGTGGCAGCAAACAACAGAGAGTTTTTTGTAAATGGTCCTGTCTTGAGGAGCACTGGGCTCTAACAGGTAGTGTCTGTCTCACTGTTTGGAACAACCCAGAAAGGAGGTTCCCCTGGATGCTGGGTGTGCCCCTCACCTAGACATGCCTCAGTCACCACTAAATTTGGAAGACTCGAGCCCAAGTTATGTAAAATATGTCTGGTCTGTGGCCGCAGACACTGGAACTAATCTCGAGTCTTGCTGGCAGCCTTGCCAGCACCTCAGGAGCTGCAGCAGTGTGGGCAGCAAAGAGCCTGGAATGCTCCCAGCACACGCAGGGACAGCTCGGGGGCTGGCTGGGCAGCCCTGACTCAAACCCAGGGTTCTCTTGCCATGAACAGGAAAGTTTCTTGAGTCATGACTCAGCCAGTAACAGGATGGTGCTGTGCTCCTGGCCGTGCTCAGATATAAAACTCCAGGCCCACTACAACTGCTTGTGGTCATAAAAAGACCCTGCAAACTCNTCCAGGCCCACTACAACTGCTTGTAGACCCTGCAAACTTATTTTGCAAGAGTTTGGGTGTCTGTCCCTGCGTTCTCTTTGGAATCCCAAGTGCCTTGGCCTAAATTACTGCTGCATTTTCAGCTGGATGTGTTATTTTTTATTCTGCTCTTTGCAAACACAGTGCTGCAGTTAACGAGGGCTGTGTAAGCACCCTCTGGATCAACATGTACCCGTGCTGGGTGAGCTCATCCTCTCAAGTGCAAGATGTCAGGGGGATGTAATGTCAGGAGCTCTTATTTTTTTCGTCCACTCTTTGCCATTTCAAAGAATCAGAATGCCCACTGCAATAACAATGCTACATCTTCCCTTCACTTAGCACCTTTAATGGAGCACACTTTACTTTAGAAAGCCATAAAACACCAGGCTTAGCACAGCCATAGCCTGGCATGGTTTATTTTCTTCTCTTAGATTTCAGATAGAAACAACACAGCACATGTAAAACAAGAAAGGTTAAAATAAACAGTCAGATTTATTTTACTCGCTTTTAAAAATATTTAAAGACTTTTGTGGATTTATAACTGTAGCAGTAACAGTTTCTGCCTTATGTCATGAGGGGATAGTTATGGCTTTGTTTGAAACTGCACAAGAAACACCATTGCAAGAGATCCATGAGTCAGGCATTGCCATTAGTCAGTGCATATTCACTGAAATCTGCCTCAGAATTAATCTAGGCCGAGAAATCTAAAGAGTGGCACATTTCAAAAATAATTACGTAATTTTAGGGGAGGAGTTTCCCAGTATCTTTTTCTGTGGGATGTGTCTTTCGAAATGATTGGTGAGATTTTGATGGGCATTAACCCCCTAAAATGTCAGAAATTTTTGAAAGGCTACAAGCCCAGTGGTTGTCCAATACTACTCTGATAAGCAGCTTTGGAAAACACTTCCCTTTGTCTTTAGTATTCTAGACCTGCTTTGGGAAAAACCAGTCTTCTGTTTTTCATAACTGTGACCCCAGCTTTCATCTTCAAAATTTGCTGTGATTCATACCCTTTTTACTTCATAGCAGCATGGGTCAGGATAAAAAGGGAAATAATCAAAGAAAAGCAGAATCTCAACTTGCATTGGTGAAACTTTATCCTGTTTATTAACTCTGCTTTGCAAGCCACAGTATATTGTGCTTGGATCTTGTAACACTCCATTTTAGAAAATAATAGTCAAAGTGGTGTTTTAACCAGAGTATGAGGGTTTTAATATAAAATGTGCCTTTCCTTTAAATTGATTGCAAATGTACTCTCCAAATATTTTACTTCGTAAAAAAGGATTCTTGGAGGCATTCCAGTGCCTGGTATTTTCCAGCTAGCTAAATGCAGATAATTCCCCTTTCCAACACGCCTTGAGAGGCTTTGCAAATCCTGGCTGGATGGTTTGGAGGGATGTAGGAAAGAGCACGAGCTGATCCTCGCAGGTTGCACCCCGGTGGGAAGGGTGAGGAGAGAGGCTTGTGCTGGCTGCACACAGGTGTGGTGAGGATACACGGGGTGAGCAGCACGGGGTACG
Source organism: Promerops cafer (assembly GCA_013398275.1). Lineage (NCBI taxonomy): Eukaryota > Metazoa > Chordata > Aves > Passeriformes > Nectariniidae > Promerops > Promerops cafer. The sequence continues at coordinate 200,822 of VZSE01014913.1, read as the reverse complement.
CTGCACATGGCTGATCCCATCCCGTGGAATCCCACGGAAAAGGTGCAACAATAACTGTGAGAACAGAGAACTCATGGTCTTTTATTACCCCGTGACACAGCCCTTCCCAAAATCTGTCTGCAGGATCCACTGACCCCAGGCGTTTGCTGGTACGGGCAGGACTGGTTTGTCAAAGCTCACTCAGAAGTGAGGGGGAAGAGAGGAACCTGGATTTCAGCCCCCAGCCTGATGGACAAATGAACCCTCTCTGTGGCACAGCCATTTCACAGGGTGAGCTGCAAGATGCGTGTCTTCCATGGTAAATTATTTTAATCTAAGTGGAAAATGGGGGACAGTAATCCACTAAAATAATTTTCTGTAGCACCTGCTTTTGACTAAGTCTCTCTAATGGTGTTGAAAGAAGCCAATTTCTCCATCCTGAAATATTCAGCAAAGCCTTCATCAAACAGATGGGTGAATATGGGCATGATTTCCATCTTCTTTAAATTAACATCAGGTTCTTGAAAAATCAATCCTTTAATAATGTACAAATATTTCCTCCTTGAAGTAACTGCCTGATTTTCCCCACGAGGACTGGTTCCTACTTTTTGTAATAAGACCAGCTCCTGATGGAAGAGCTGCCAGTGCATGTATACTTGCAGATGTGTTCTTCGATAAAACTTAATTAGCCATTTTAGTAATTTTCTACTTAATGTGTTTTTAACATTCTTCAGAGCTTGAAGTGAGATATATCTGGGTTAGAGAAAAAAAGGCAGCTATCCATAACCTTGCCTTGATTATTATTTAGAGTTAAGCTAACTGCAATGCAGAATGTAATTTTCCCAAACCTGCCTATTCTTAGTGCTGCAAAAAGAATGCTATTCCTTAACTTTCACTATATCATCCATAAATACGTGTTCATTTATTAAAAAAATATCATGAAGTCTCTAGTTTAAAACAAGTTTTTATGTCTGCCTTTAAAACAATTTTTAAGTCACTTAAAATGCTGGGTTTTTTCATGAGATTGGCATTCTGAAACAGATACATCAACAAAAAAGCTTTCTTGTGATTTCACTTAGAGGCTGAAGCGTGGTACCACCACTTGCAGGCACTGAAGAAAAGCAGTTTTCTCTCTGACTGCCCAGTTCTACAACCATGCACAAGCCCCAGCTAGAGGCTGCTTCCAGGAGAAATTATGCACAGGGGAGGAGCTGCCAACACCAGGGACTCCACAGAGCAGGGACTCTCCTCTCAGGAGGCAGCAGAGCATCTTTCTGCTGCTGGGAGGAACTCAAGAGAAGAGGATAAAAGCAAGTGGGAAAACCCCAAACAAGCACTGGAACTGCTAGACCCGTGCTGGGGCTGCTGCCCTGCCCCTCCATCAAATAATTGTGCTTCATTAAGGCTCTCCAGCTAACACCTGTGGTTTATGCAGAAGGAAATGGTGTCTGACTGCAGACACAAGATATGGGTTCTCATGCAGGTTCTGCAGTCACTCTGGGTGTGGGTGGAGAGGTTTATAAAACAAATTCTTTTGTGGCAAAGAATGTACTCTTAAAATTCTGTATTAGAGGCAGAGCCCAAGCCTGTGTTTTCACATTGTTTGGAGACTTCCCTGCCCATTCTGCCAACAAACAGGGAAAGGGTTCATCAGTGGGGACAGTGGGGACAGTGTCACTGGTAGGACACAGACATCAGTTTTGGGGATCTCTTGCAGACACTGGAGGCAGTGACTTGGACACATGGGCTGGCTTTCCTCTGACCCCTCTCACTCCCTTCACATCCATTTGATGGAGGTAAAGAAGATAATGAGTCTGGTGGGCTCTTCCTGCTGAGCTGGTCATTCCCCACGGGGCAGATGTTTGAGCTGGGACCTGCCTGCATCCCACTGCCCAGCTCTGCAAGCCTCCCCAGCACACACAGCTATTTGCTTTTTAAAGCTTGATTTATTGAAGCACATCTGAGGACAATCAAATCAGTCATCTAGGACATTTATTCTCCAGTTAAGTGGTTTTTATGTCCTAAGGCTGCTCTGGTAGTACCTACTAAAGCTCTTAAAGGAGCTCATCTTAATAGAGATCACAGAGAGAGCAGAGCAAACATTTGCTGCACTTCTTGCTTCATCACAATAACAGTCTTGGTACATCCCATGCCCTTCACCCCTCTGTGTCACCAGGAGCCAGGGCTAAGATTATAAAAAACATGTATTGCTTTTGAACTTACAAGGGGAATCACTGATTTCCATTTTTCTCTGTTTGTGATAGCTGCAGTCACCAAAATTCCCTGAAAGGGGCTCAGGGGCAGCAGCAATCTCTTGGGGAGGCAGTTCTACCTTTGGAGCCCCAGGGTGGTGCTGCTGATCTGCTCTCCAAACCAGATCAGTCTCATCCTCTGGTGCTCACCCCTGAGCTGGAAAGAGCTCCTGAAGAAATTAAACGTTCTCAGCGAGAGCAGTGGTAGGTGGGAATAGCTCATGATTGCTTTCATATGCACTGCAAAAACCTCAGTAGTATTTTGGCCATGAGATACTCAATTAGGTCTCATTCTCCTTTCTCTGAATGATAAATGAGACCAAGCTACAGGTTCCCAGCTGCAGGCTCTGTTCTGGTGCAGATATTCCTGCAAAGCCCCCTGGTAGCCACCTCAACAGGAGCAGCATGTGCATATCAAAGACAATAAAACCTTTAAGCTCTGCCCTAATTTGCCTTTTCCCCCTCATTATGCACACATATGCACCATCAGGACTACTGGAAATTGCTCCTGTTATTGAAACAAGGGAACCTTCTATAGGTGTAATTATACATAGGAAGGGGGAAAAAAATCTCATTCCAGGCAAAATATACAGATTTTGAAGAGGAAATAATATATTTGAATGGGAAATAACTACCAAATCTCTTCTGATGTAATCTGTAGTATTAATAACACACTTATCAAAATGGTAATTCGGGGTTTGTATAAATTAAAATAGTTTGAATTTAATTTTTTAAGGTTTTCTTGAAAGATGTTGTGGTAGAGGAGAACCTGACCCTAGAAAACATAACCTGTTTCTCAGTATGTTTTATATCTTTTCAGATATCCACATGAACTCTTTTATTTGTCATTTCAGCTCCTAGGTAGTAATATAAAGTTACAGAAATGCTCTGTAACAAGTCACATTTGTTGGACATACAAGAACTTATTGGACAAGTTATGTAAGTTTTCAATAGCTGTGTAACTAAAAATAGGATGTTTCAAAATGGCAAATCCTCACTGGGACGAAACTAAACAAGTGATACTGTTTATCACTATCAGCCTATTGTAATATTTTAAGTGATGAATTTCACAAATAGTTGGAAAAATCTTTAAACAGCTTCGTGATCTATTTCATACACAGAGAAATGTTCTGTTCATTTATAGGAAATGTAAAAATACACAAAAGAAAGAATATAATAATAGGTAATATGTTTGCCATTTTAACTCTGTAAAATTAACTTTTCAGTGCAAAATTATGGATATTATTGTTGGAATCAAGGGTCATGGGAGGATAATACAAGCAGGAAAAATTCTTTTGATTGGAAGCATCATCTGTCCAACTCAGAATATTCTGTGGTTCTGTTATGAACAAATACACTTCATATCCCTTTTTTATCTTTTACTTGGTCTGATCTCTTGTCATGCTGCCCTGGGTTACAAAACCAGAAGTTTTCTTCCCATTGGAAATACTGAAAGAGTTTCTCACTGCAGACTCCAGACACCTTGTGCAGCTTTCTTAGCAAAGAGGATGGAAAATGTAGAGTCTCATTCACAGATTAGGATAAATTGCAGGATAATGTATTCCTTTTTTTTTTTTTTAATTAGTTATAGTATTTGTGGTTTGGGTGTTTTGTTGTTGTTTTTTTTTTTTTTGTATAAGCACTCCTTAAGCTACTTTCTCTTCATCTCAAATTATCTATAATGTGTTGTGTTTTCAGTTCTTCTGGAACAACAGAATGGACTCAGGGCCTGGTAATGTGTGCCTGAGATATTTCCCAAGAAAAAGATTTTCTGGACAATCCCAAAAGAATGACCACTGAGGCAGAAAAAGTGCCTTTTCTCCCTTGAGTCCTTTCACCTTTGGAAGCTGCACTCCAGCAGGACAGACTGAAGCAGGTGCTTGAGTCTATTCCTGTCGAGCATCACACGTTTCAACCTTACTGGGAATAAAGTTAATCTCCTTGCTCTAATAAGGCTTATAAATATAAGCTTATTTACACAAAGAGAGCATTTAATTGGAGTCAGAAGAAAATCAGAAGGAAAAAGGCAATATTAGGGTGTGAGTGAGCTTATCACAGTGGCAGCAGGGTTGCTTACACACCACTTTTGTCACAGGCTCTGCAGAGCAATAGATAAAGCACAAAGAATCTGCCTTGTAAAGGAAATTGTAATTAAATCAGACCACACTGTGTAATACCTGGGACAAAGGTTTTATTTTTAGGAGAAATCAGACACCTTCAGGTATTTTGGGAAACCATCAGTATGCCCTGTTGCCACTTCCCTTGTGTTGGTTTCTGGTCATTCTGACTAAAGCCTGAATGCATCTGGAAGAAGAATTAGTCCCATATCCACGTTGAGGTTGGTTTCAGCATCACCCAAACACATTTTGCCTGCACATGTCCCTTGGTACCTCCATCACGTTGGCACATGTCCCTTATTTCTCCTTTCCTTCCCCTGAGCTTTGGCTGAACAGTGCAAATGGATCACCAATAAAATGTTTTTTTAGGAGAGAATATGAGAAGCAAACTCGTTGGATAAAGAGAACAGATTCTGCCCTCCTGACGAGGCCAATATGGAACTGGTTTCTTTCTAGCAGGTAATCTGATCAGCAATGTCACAAAATGTTTGGTAACAGATCAGAAAGCATCTCCTGGAAAGGATACACACTGCTGAGAGGTGCTGCACCCGGGTGTTCAGGGCAGAACATGGCTTTTCAAGCACATTTCAGTAACCTGGAAGGCAATCTTTGATGAGCTGGTGATGGGGGCACTCATACACATCCTCATCCATTACTCTTGCACTACAGAGGAGGCAAGGACAGCTGCTGAAACATGTCTGCACCATTTGGGGCTTGAGGAAAGGTGGTGGAGGAAAAATATGCACAAATTTGAGGGCATGGTTCTGGCTTTTTAACTGAGCAGTTTAAAACTCCAGCAGTGGAAGCTGCTTGTTTAACACTGGCATAAGAAATACCACCCCCCCACGCCCCCCCCCGACACACATTTATAAATTGTAACACAATTGCCTTTGTTTTGAAAGGAATTATTCTCTTATTCATGGCTTGTTTGAATTTACTTCCTTGTAAATTATTTTTGGCAATGCCTGGTGCAGCATAGCAAGGGAAACTATGCATTTCCATGTATGTAAACCAGGAAAACCATGTGATTGTGGACAAACAATGTCCTCCACTGTGAGTTATTTGTTTTCCTCACTGTTACTAAACCCTTTGTAACTACAATGGGCATTGTGATCTGAGAGCACTTTGGTGCCAGTGGTGCATTTTAATTGCTTGCCTCTACCACAAAACAGCTTTGAGGCTGTCAAACAGGAGGGCTGAAGGTTTCCCCTCACCTGAAAATCCCTGCATAGACCAACTTTGAGCTTGGAGAGAAGAGGGAGCATCAGTGGTGGGAGGGGCTGATCAAGCTCATGGCACATCTCTGATCTCTGGTCTCACTGAAGTTGTTGTTGCCAACATAAATTACAATTTCTGGAGGCTGTTCTAAGTTAAGCTGGAGTGGTGGGAGTGTGTTTATAGCATCATGTTGGTTTGGCTCTTCCTTCCCCCTGTGCTTTTCTCAGCTGCCAGGCCTTAATTATGGAAAAATATTTGTGTTGCTACCACTGCAATGAAATGTGTTCACGTGAACGGACTGAGAAGTGATACTGTTTCAAATCAGATTTTAGTGTTTGCTATGGATTTCTAAAGATTTTTATTACCCGGGCAAGAGCAAATGCCCAATTTCAGTAGTACAGTGCCTTTACCTGTGCTCAGGAACTTGCCTCATCAAAAATAAGAAAATGAAATAAGACAATTTATGGATAATTAATTCCAGAGAGGATCCTGGTGGGTCCCTTCCAGCTCAGAATATTCTGTGAACATGAAGTGCCTTGTCCACAGACACACTGAGAAACAGATTTTTATTTATCATGTGTGTGCTTATAGAGTGTGATACACAGAGAGATGAGCATTTCTGTGCAGATGTATATCTTGCTGGCTCTCACCCCTCCTATTATCTCTAAATATAATTTTAAAAGGAAATAGACTTTGAAGGGGCAAGAGGCTCTAGCAAAGGATTTAAACTCTTTTTCTTCCACTGAAAGGACTCAGTCATAGCTCTTATTTAAACTAAGAAATGTCTCTAAGGAGAGTTTCAAACTCTCTTTCCAAACACCACCAAGCCAAGAATTGTTATTATCTGAATTTAATTCAAATCATATGAACCTTCATAGCTTTTGCCACACTAAAGACTTTTTTCCTTTTCAATCTGGCAATACATTCATCAAGTTGTGGGCAGACCCCACTCACATAAAGCTTTGTGAACTCGATAGCTTACAGGGTTTTCCAGGTTCAAAACACATTTATGATTTATTTTCTTTAAACAGACACACTAAACAGTCCCATAACTGCATAGTAGCAGAATTCACCATGTAATTTACTTCGTGTGAGTCATAATGAGAGGAAAAAAGAAATCAGAACCTTGAAGAATTATCCTTAAATTGCTGTATCTAGAAAAATATTTCAGCCCTTCTGCTTTGCACAGGCCCTCTCCTTCCCTGTGTCCTGCCCAGTCCAAGAGCTGGTTTTCCTGGATGAACAAAGGATGTTACCTGCAGCCCTGAGTCCTCATTCTGGCTTGGATACTCTCTGGGGACAATTCTCTTCAGTTTTCCAGCATTTTGGAAAGAATTACAATTACCCACCCACTCCACTGCAGCCCTTTCAAGGCAAATCAATGTCTTCTCAACTCCTGGAACGTGTAAAATTCTGTATAAAAATGTGAAATAATATTACTCCTCAACCATACATCCAGAATTTACACTGCTTGAAGGAAAGAGGATGGGGGGATAATTACAGACTGGGCTTTTCAAATGAGGGGCTCAGGAAGGGCACACTCAGCAGAGCAGCAGCCACGTCCAGGGTCTCCAGAGCCCTCTGTGCTCACGGGCACTCCACGGTCAGAGGGGCTGGGAGTTTTCCAGACCTGTTCACTCCACGTCTGCAAGTATGCAGAATATTTTCAATAAGTACTCCTTGCATGGAAAGAATGTTTAAAATGCTTTCTCAGCACGCTGTGTATCCACAGGCTATTCCATGGGTTTTCCTGTTTCTCCTCCCCACACCACCCTGCTTGTGTCTGCTGTGCTTCCCAGGCTTTGGCACTGCAGCTGGTGCTCTTCCAGCACTTTGTTCTGCCCACTGCCCTTTTCTTATTTCACTTCCAGAGCTCCTGTGAGCCCTGTTACTCCTGATTGTTGTCACATGTGCTGCTCTGCATCCATACCCTCTCATTAATTCCCAGTTTAGGATGTTTACAGTGCTGCTCCAGCAGAGACAGGGATACCCAGTTCCTAGGAAACAGCTATTATTTATGCCTCTGGATACTGCCTGCGTTGCCATATTTCAGAATAATTTCAATTTGTGTTGTATTTCACTGAGTGGATGTCTCAGGAAAAAAAACATTTAAAAATTGTTGTTGCATCATAGCAACACCCACAGCAACACAACAACACACACAGGACTTGTGTGTACCAGAGAGCTGCAAAACATGTGCAATTTGCAATATATTGGCTGTAAGGGTAACTCAATGCCAAAAAACCCCTATAAATGGACCAAAACAACACATTGGAACTGAATTTGAACCACAGACTTCAGAGAAGCACAGATCAGAGCAGGCTGCCCAATGTCTCCTTGTTACAAGCCTTTCACTGGTCTGATCTCTCTGCAGCTTTCTGGCCTCTGGTTTTTAAAGCCAGCTTGGGAGCTTAGACACCCAAATCTCATTAAAAGGAATACTCATTCTGTGTCTTTTGGCCTCACAGTTCCACTCTGATGATGTTTCTGGTAGTGTAATCATCTTTTGTTTGGAGGTATTCCTCACCATGTCAGACAGCAGCAAACTCACACACCTCCCTATAGGTTACTGTGGGGTTTTTCTAATAAAGGAATGGTGATAGGATGAAAAAAGTCATAACTCACATTTAATAAATCATTTATATTAATCTTCTCTCAGTAAAAGGCCTAAATACCAGCAAAAATGACCTGTCCTAAAAGGATTTTTAAGAGGCAATAATTTTTTTTTTTTTTTTTTTTGCATTGGTCCCAGAAGAAAATCATCTGGGACCCAGCAGTACAGGACTGTTCAAAATGTTTCTTATAAAATTTGCCTAACAGAGACTTAGCACAAGCTAGAATTTGGCTTTATAGGCACTTTATAAACTTCTCTGTGGAAAGCCTGAAAGCTGAACTTTGATAATGGCTAAATTCCTATTTAAAAAGGGGCAGAAGGCTCACATCATGGGTAATTATCTAAGAGCTGGCAGTCCTTTTCATCTTTCATGTAACTGTAGTTGGAAAGAAATGGTGTTTAACACTATTTTATACAATGAGCCTTCTTATTTCATTAAACTCGGGGCATGTAAAGAGTGGATCTTGGAGGCCAAGGTGAGTTGCCTGCCCCCAGGGTACAAGAGCTGAGTGCTTTATGGGGAAGGCTTTTCTGTGTCCTTGCACACCTTCCTGGAGGATTTGGATGCTGTGAGAGCATGGGTGGGTTCAGCAGGGCACGAAACTTCCAGTACCAGAACTCATGGAAAATTACTGTACCCCGTGGTGGGCTGATTTGTGTTTCCTTCTTGTTAGAGCTGGGATTAAAGATGAGAGATGGTATTTTTTGTTCAGACTCAGATGTTTATTAATTCTTATTTATGTTATAGTTTTATGAGCAGTGAGTTCTAGCTAACAAAGTGAAAAAATGGCCTCTCTCTTTTTCTCTACAAGGTTTTTTAAGCACAAATTATTTAATTAAGAAGTGATACCTAAATTATTTCTATTTTTAACTTAATAACTAAGAACTTGATGTCTGCACTGTGGACTTTCTTGCCTAATTACAAACTAGTACCTAAACTCATGAAGAAGAAGGTGAAAAAGAAGGACTAGCCAACACCCAAAAACGTCCATCTTGCCTGATATGATATGATATGATATGATATGATATGATATGTCCTTAAACCCTAAGTTTTCCTGCTCATTTCCCCTGTGCTTAAACACATTCTGCTGCAGAAGGAAAGGAATGAGATTTCCTTTGGACAAAGCACCAAAGAGCCAACCAAATTTTTGTAACATAGTGGGAATAGACTGCACTGCACATTAGGGACAATTGCACCAAAAACCTGAGGAGATGTTGCAGGTTTTGTCCTGGAAACAGCCTCTGGGATGAGATTCAGGAGATATGATCAAGCATTTTATCATGCTACAATCTCCTCATTAGTTTAAGCTTTGCATTGCTTGGTGATTCCTGCCAATACTTGTAACCCCACTTTGTTTATTGCAAGTTTCAGTTCAGGGAAAGTCTGAATTTGCTTTTGATTTTGTCTCTCAGGCCCCCAGAATTTGGTAAGTCATTGTGAAACAGAGTTTTGGCAGCCCAGCTTGGCTACATAATTGTCTTACACTCTGGAGACATTTCCAACATTTCAGCAGTGCAAACACTGTGCACAAACAGGGCTCTATCAATGCAACTATTGTGCACTTTCAGCACACACTTCGTTAAAAAAAAAGTGCATTTTTTTCATAAATTCTCCTTTATCAACTTCCTTCATGTGTATGAAACCCCCGTGTGAATTGTTGCACATGTAGAAATGTTAATATATATTCTGTCATTGTTCCTATTGCTGTAGCATATTTTCCAGAAATACTCTGGTTTGGGAAGGGGCTTGGATTTTCTTAAGGNTTTATTTATTTATTTATCATAAGCAATCTTTGAATACAGAGTTATTATATACATATACCTCTATAAAAACAATATTTTATTTTCATAATTAGGCTAAAAATAGCTTTTGTCATTTCTTTACGAGGAGAAACAGCATGAGGCAACATACAAAATTTTGCATGTTACATGTCACTGGTAATAATTTTGCTCATTCATCAAAATGTAAAACTTATTATCATTCCTGCTACTGTTGAGCATGCTGATTATATATGCTAATTATTAAATACTGGTATTCCACATAATTTTGACCTTGAATTAGGGATGATTTTTTTGGATCAGAATGTGTTTTATCAATCTGAGCAATTTTATTTGAAGCCTGAAAAATTATGCACTTTGTTTTCCTTGGAGTTGTATTTCAGTTGAGTCACTTGAGATTGTGGTGTCAAGGTCAAGGGCTGAGCAAAATCCCAAGAACATCCTAGAAAACCCCATCCCATTTCATCTTGGTTTGGGTCCTGTAATTGCAGAACCCTGCAGCAGCTTGGATGTGTCTCCTGGTACACTGTGAGGCAGAATTAGATTTTTCTACTCAGATCTCTGCCACCTCCAATCCAATGCATTGTGCAGGGGTGACATAAAATTTGTGGAGTGGAGAGGGAATTTTCATTCTGATCCTCAGTCAGCCAGTAGGGGTGACTCATGATTCACCCTATAGGTAATAAATAATTTTTTTCCCCCAAAAAGCTGTAAAAATTAGAATTTAATTCACATCCCCCTTAATTAGGTGCTTTAAATTTAGCTGGGAGCAGGGTTCTCCTTCTGCATTCAGGCCATACATTCTGGGGCTTGGATCTGAATTCCAGCCTGAGCTGTCTCGGGTCTTCCTTCCAGGGCAGCTTGTGTTTTGCTTTCCTACAAACCCAGCCCGTGGCCCTGAGCCAACCCTGCCTTGCTCAATGAGCCCTTCAGCCACCCTTGGCAGCCCCACAGCCACACACGCGTGGGCCAGGAGGGGAAAATCACCCCGAGCCCACGGGCAGCTGAAGGCTCTGCTGGCCAGTCCTGTCCCCCAGCTTCACCAGATCCTTGCTCATTTCCTGGGCAATTACGTGGGTGTAAGACCTGACCACGATTTTTTTTCCCCCTCTCTCTGACCAAGGCTGTTTTCTGTGTTGTCTTACTGAGCTTTACTTGCAGCCCTACCCTCCTGCAGTCTTTTCTTGGTACCAATCTCCAGCCCAGGGTGCCTTGCTGCAGCAATCTCAGACTCCCTGGGGACAAAGAAGTCCTTAAATCCTTATCCCATCCATTCCTGCTATTCTGAGCCCACTTTGGGATAACAGATCTGGAATCTGGTCCCTCTTCAAACTCAACCTTTTTAGGTAGTTACACAATTCATGCCAAGCAGCATCTCTTAAATGAAAAGTTGGATGTTTAAAAATAGGTCCTCATTACTGAACCCTGTGCTGGCTTCCACTCCTGCTCCATGTCTGGGTAACAGATCCATTATGTTAAACTTCTGTATGCTCCACATATTCAAGGTCACGTTGGTTATCTCTTTTCAGAGACTTTTTACAGACTGCTTCTGGGTAAGGCTTTAATCTGCTGCAGAGGGAAAGCACCCTGGCTTGGAAAGACACAAATAATTTCATTTGGTCGTGGGAAGAAAAAGAGTTTAACCAAGTATGGCTTTAATAATGTTAACTAAATGTCCATGAGAACAATCTAGACCTGTAAAAAAAAAAAAAAATTGTGTTGATTAATTAATTTTGATTAAACTTTTCTGTGTCAGCAGTACACCTATAGTGGATGTTTCCTGATGGCAGCTCAGGACCTATTAAAGTCCTGATAACCTTAAAGGTCTTTTCCAAGCTAGCTCATTCTGTGATTGTGAGTCCTGAACGCAGAAAACATTTCCAGAACTTGGAATTTTGGAGAGAAGAGGAGAATTTGAAGATGCATGCAAGGACAAGAGCTCTCAATGAAATTGTATCTCTGTTCCTGTCAGGTTAGATATGCATGAATTTGATTTAGGATTTAGGGTCCACCTCAGTTGTGCCCTTCATCAGTGAGGACATCAGTGAGGACCCACCTTTTCTCTCTATCCCAAACACCAGCACTCCTTTTCCCAATAAATATTTATATTTTGTGTATCAAGCTGTATTATGCTATTGTTTTAAACATAATCAATGACATAATGGGACTTCTAATTCCCATTTCTTAACTTCTTTATTTTGGGTGGTTCATGAACATGTAAAGGTGGTTGCTTGTGTGTCACACCCAGCCAGCCACTGCTTTAACAGCTGGTGGTTGGCTTTCATTTGTGTACTGAAATTCTTTTAATACTAGAAAGTTTCCTTTTAATAATAGACAACTGAAAACCTGAAAGAAATAGCTCAAATGTCTACCCAGAGTTTAACCAAAAACACTCTTGCCTCAGCCTAGGTTTTCATGGCCATTAATTTAATTTATTATACAGTAATGAACCATGCAGGATCCAAACTGACCCAGGATTTACTTTAATGGATCATTAACTTGTCAGGTTCCCCCTTCTTCTTTCCCCCTCCTGGTATTTTCTTGTCTTGCCAGAATTCTCATTATCCCAGCTATTAATCCATTTATTAACTTTGGACAAGGATGTATTTCATTAGCGAACACTTAAAAATTAATGATCACACACAAATTAAAAGTCTGCTGTAAAAGGATAGAGTACAAATAGGGTCTTTAGGATGTGGGTTTTATTTACACTCCAAATGAATGGCACACTGACAGTGGTTAAAATTGGTGTCAAAATTATAGGATCATTAAGGTTGGAAAAGACCTCTAAGATCATCAAGACCAACCATTAACCCCACAGTGCCAGGTCTGGGTATTCACAGATTTTCTCCTTTTATATTTACAGAATTTGCTTTTATAGACAATTATTAAAAGTTTGTCTTTCCATAATGTTACTTTAGAAATAATATTGTAGACCGACCCCAAAAGTAACTCCCATAAAAATGTCAGCTGTGCTTTTTCATTTTGGTAGGGTTCAAAGGAAGAGTTTCAAACTGTTGGAATAGAACACTGAAGCCAGTGTAGCTACTGACAACCTCCCATTTTGTCCCTGGTTTTCTTAGAAAGTATGATCAAATATTAGGACCTAATTTTCCTGGAAAGTATGACCAAAAGTTTAGGACTTACTACTGCTGAGTGTTTGGAAAATACATGTAACAGAAATCACACTGGTGCTGTCTGCTCAGACACCAACCCACGGTGTGTGTGCAAAACAGGGGAAAATCCCTACACCAGACTGTGAGGGAAATAATTTGTGGTTTTATCAATTCATCTATTTTAAATCTGTAAATATTTAATATATATTTTCCCTTCATGTAAACATTTCCCAGAAGACACTGCTGGGAGAACACACACACACACTCTTTATTCATGGCTGGGCTATTCCTTGTGTGTCCAGAGAGACAAGTGATGTCCCAGCAGAGCCACCTGAGAGTCACTAATTCTGTGTCAGCCACTTCTCAGGAGAAGCAGGCAGAATATTTTTTTTCTTCCTTTTCTGTTTTGCTCCATTCATAGGTGCAGCACAGTTAAGGATTCCAGGTTTTCCACATATGTTAACATTCACTTCAGTTTACATCACAAATTAGCACTCTTGTTCACACAGCCCCGTACCTGTTAGAAATATCTGAGGAGTAAATGATGTATTTGGCTGTTCTGCCTTGGTGACAGATGTCAGAGTGCCTGTGTTTCACTGCAAATGACTATAATGTGAAATAATTGAAAGGAGCAGTGCAAACCTGGATGGTTTCAGGTTTTGTGGAGCTGGAGTACTGAACTCTGTGGAAATGCCAGTATCTACATGTTGGTGTGCACATTCCAAGCTAAGAAATTCGTTTGGCCTCTCATTTGATAATCTGATTGATTTTGGAATTTACTACCTAATTTCGTTTGCTGCCAATTTCAGCTCTTCTTGAGCAGGAGGATTCTCCTGGCTGCTGAGATCAGTAGATTCACACTGTCCTGCTGTGTCCTGACTTCATCAGCACCCAGAGGGAAACCAACCTAATTTTTAGAGTAGGTTGAGTTCCATGGAACGGAATTTACAGTGACCTACAGAGTGATCTGGCCAAGTTCCCAGTCTGACCCAATGGAGAACAAGCCTCCCTGCAGAGAAGGTGTCAGAGCACCCCCAGGACTCAGCAGAAACCAGGTCTGTGCCACCCAACACTGACAGCCATACCTGTAACACATCATTCAGCAGGACTGAGCACGAAGCTCTGTTAGAGCAGCCACAGCAAGAGAAGATCTGTGAAACTTGCACACTTTAGCTCCCTTTGAGCAGAGTGCCTTTAATCCAGCAGATTAAAGAATGGCTTTAATCCAGCAGACCAGATTTTCTGGAAAGTGTGTCTTGATATGGGATATTCTAGTGCACCTTCTGAATCCCTCACACCTACACTGTGGTATTTTACTTTACCTTGTGTGGAAATTCAGTCAGTCCCACCTGGGTTTTACATTTCTAACATCTGAACCTGCTGGGCCTGGTAGCTTCCCTTGGCACTGCTTTTTTGCAAATGTCCCTAATAAATTCCGTGGGTAAGCTTCACTCTGTTCTCATATTATCTACATCTCTGACCATCCCTCTAATGAACATGAAACTACCTCAGCCAGCCCACGACCTAAAAGTGACCTGCAGTCATCTCACCAGCACTTGTGCTGAACCACATCACAAGTTATCCTCCCTTTCCAACAGCTTCTAGACTAGTGGGAATAAGAAAAGCTTTTTTCCCCATAATCCCTCACGCACAGGCTGGAGGCAAGAAGTCTCAGAAGGGTCCAAGGTTTCAGTGCTTTCATCTTGAGGCTACAACAGAGCTGCTTAAGAGCTAAGTCTTTGTCTCCCTCATTGTATTCATTTTAGGGATTTAATGTGAATTCCTGGCATGATTTCAAAGCATGTTCTCCAAGTTAATAGAATTATAATATTAAAAGGCAAATAATAATAGTGTGTACTCAGTGTTACAGCTCCATCATGCAGATTATGGACCTTTTGCCAGGTCGCCTTTGTTACATTTAATAGCAACCATAAATCTCAAAACCTCATGCAAACTGTAGAAAATTAAGGGAGATTTACTCCCTCTTCAGATAAAGAGAAAAAAACAAAGGAGAAGAATGTTGTGACATGTTTACCAAAGTTAGGAGGCCTGAGTTTGGGATTCAGAGGTGGTAGTCTGGGAAAAAAAAGGGTTCTTTTTCTTATCTCATGTCCTGGTATATTTGTGGACAAGGTAGGGGCACCATGGATGTGGTGGATTCTTCTGCATAAGAAACCAGCTAAAAATCTTTAAACCATCTCAAACCTCCCAGAGAATTATGAGATTCTTGGACAACTGCATTTTGTTCTCTCTTTGATGGGTTTAGCTCCTCATTTCTAAATTCTTTGTTCTCACTCTCTTCGGGTTCAAAAGTTCTTGATGTCTATGTAAACACCTCAAGATGCTAATTTTTGCTTTTTGTCTAGCAATTACCTTGATTCTACCAAGCTCTTAAGACCCTTTAATTTGCAAACCTTTTATTGAACAGCAGACAAAAAACTCCAAAAGACAATAAAACCCTAATTTGAGAGTCAAATTGTCAAAATGTTTCTGTAGAAGTGGTAACTCCTGCAATAGTTCAAATTACAACAATCTTTTTTCATCTTTCTCCATATCATCACCTGCACTGCCAGGGTGGAAATTTTTCTTGGGGTGTTTGGACTGTGGAAAGAAACTTGTTTTTACTTATTTCCTGGATAAAAAACTCTCAAAGGTCATCTGCCATCATGAATACAATTTGCAGCAGTCTGGTGACTTCTTCACTACAAGTTTATCTATTATTATTGCATTACCAGTGATAAAATAATGTTGGGAATATAAAAAGCTAAAATACTAGAATGAGGCTGAAAACTGTAGCCTTGGAGGTAAATCTGTCCTGTGATGTTTAGTGTTTTAGGTGCTAAAACTAATAATAATGATGATAATAATAATAATTGATGTAGGATTTAAAATATCAAACATACCAGAGCATCCATGTCTTACCTCAACAAAGTCATGCTGCCTGTGTAGATACCCAGAGATGCTTACAAATAAATGAGTTTCTGCAATTTACCTGAGTTAAATAAGATTTTCCCCTAATAGTTTGAACATCTGCTATTATTGCCTTGGAGATTAATATTCCATTCATTTGATTTCTCTTGCAACAGCTATTTAATCTGTGTAAATTAATTTATAAACCATTATGTCTTATTTGTGCTACATTTTTCTTTATTGAGTGATCCAAGTGGTTAGAATGGAGGTAAAGTTCTTCTCAGCAGATTATTGTGAATATCTGCTTTTCCTTCCATGCTCCTGGTCCCAGGTGAGGGGAGAGGAACACTGATTTATGTTTCTAGAGAAGACTCTGGGAAAACAAAGCTCTCTAAAATGATGTGGAGGGAGGATTTGCCTCTTACCAGCGGGGTTCTTTTAAAGGCTACTTTGTCAGTGGTTTGCATTCATAAAGCAAAATTAACTTCAAAGGGAGCCTTTTTAAGCTCTACTTCTGTTTGCAAAATGAAATGTCTAAAATGCAAATTATTTGGAGGGTAGAAAGTTCCTCTCCAGCCGCAGTTCTGCAGAAATTCCAGCAGCAATAATTAAATATTAATCTCATAAAATGTGTGATTTCTCAGACACTGAGGTACAAAGGGATCTGAATTGATCATGGGTCCCAGCAGCTTCAATGAGAAAAATAATTGAAATGTTGTGTTTTTAGCTGAGTTTTCACAGCATGATAGTAAAACACCTTGTTGCTGACCTCTGCATGATGGAAATGTGCTTTGCACTGTAGAAATCTCTGAAGCTGCATGGAGCTCGTGATCTGAGGTGCAGCACTGAGGCATCCACCCTCCACCAGGTAAAACTGGTTTGAGGTGAAGGCTTTGCATGTCCCCTCCCTGTGCTTGGGCACCTTCTGGTCTCAGTTGTGCTGACCATTGCAGGGAAGGCTTCAAGCTCAGCAGCAAAAATGAGATTTCAGGGCTGCCAATCATTTTTAGAGCACCTGGATGTCAAAATTCCCTTAAAAAGTTGTTGCTCGGTTTTTTTTGTGTTGCGCGGAAATCCCAGAACTGCTTTTGTAATATCAGCAACTTATTCTGTAGGGGAAAGGAACTGAACCCCTTTGAGATATGTGTTTTAATATCCTTTAATAATGACATCTAGAGGGGTGGGCCTTCGAGTGTGGGAACATTGGTGTGTTAGTGTGTGTGAAAAGCCAACAGCTCTTTTCTCACCTGTGTGCATCATCAGGACTGTTCCTACAAGGAAAAGAATATGCTTTCAATTACTGCTCTGATCTCCCTTGTGGGGAAGGGAGTGGACCTGTAGTCTCAGAACATTCAATATTTACAGAAACCATCCTGTAAATCAAAGCAATTTATCCAATCCTGTGCTGTACGTTGTTGCGTTTGCAATAGTTCATTTCTTCCTTCTGTATATTTTCATATAGTCCCATGCTCCTCTGGGGAAGCTTGAACCTGAAAAGAAGTCCAGGGGAATAGAAATGATCTGCCCCTTCCAGCTGACTAATGTGGGCCATAAAACACTTTAAAATACAAAGGAGACTTAACATCTGGTCAAGTTTACTCATCATAAACACACCTGAATGAAAAGTACGTCTTGTTCTGTGGAGCAGAGCCAAATGAACGACAGACTAGGAGAGACATTTCGTGTTGTTATTTGCAAGTGCTCTCTCCTTGCATTCAAATGGCTAAATTAGAAGTAATTAGATAATAAAATATGCAGGTAGCCCCAGGACACATCGTGTATTCTTTAATTCTGAAAACTTTCTGTGATTAAAAATGAAACCTAATTACAAACTCCCCACTCATCCTCTAAAATGTCAAAGAATTGATGTTTTTCAATGTCAATACAGTAACAAAGTCAGTCCCAGAGCAGTGACGCGAGATTTGTTTTCTTAACCAAATTTATGTTTCGACAACTTCCTGCTTGGAAAAGGAAAAAAGGAAAAACCACCAATATTAGAGATGACCATATCTGAGGTATGAGTGTTAGTGGCTTTCATCATGGCTTTCCCGGTGTTTCCAGTTGTCCCACGGCTCTGGATGATGGAGTGCTCACCTTTTCCCAAAGCTTTTCCCAGGACAGCTCTCCAGCACCGCCCTCTGTGCTCGGGGAAAGCCAACAGCCTCCAGCAGCCGCCTGGCAGAGCAGAGCAGAGCTCCGAGGGGCAGGGAGAGAACGGGCTGTGCCCAGGAGGGAGGATCCCTCCCTGCACGGATTGTAGCCCTTCCAAGCACAGGGATGAGATGCTTCCATGGGGGTAGGGGGTTGGTGAGGGGATGCTCAGAGCCCGCTGCTGTGGTCAGATTCCCCACCCATCTCTGGCATTCAGGGATTTAATCCTGGTGCTGGGGTGAAAAGCATCCTTACTTTTCAAACAAATCCAGCTTGTGAGAGTGGTAGAATTGTCAAATCATTGAGGATCTGGGGTTGGAAGGGATGTATAAGGAGCATGGAGTCCAACTCCCCAGCAGAAAAAAAAAAAAAAAAAAAAAGGAAAAAGTAAAAGAGGAAAAGGAAAAAGAGGTAGAAAAAGGAAAAGAAAAAAGGGCTAGAAAAAGGGAACAGAAAGCCCTTCTCTTATCTCTCTGAGATGTCCTCTGGTGTAATTCCTGATGTTCAGGAGCAGCCCTGCTGAATCCAGTGGATCTGTTTGCAAACTAATGCTCAACTCAAGGACAGTAAACACGCCCGTGTCTGGCCCTGTATAAATACAAATCATCCTGCAGACTGTAAGGTAAATACAAACAAAATTCCTTTCCTCCCGCTCAGGAGGAAGAAGAGAAATGGAGAAGGGTTGAACAGGTTTTTTCCCTGCTCTGGTTGAAGTACCCTCTGGAGTTTGCAGTGTGTTATTTAGTACCTATTGCCACGAAACCCTGAGTCTGTGCTAACAAGACCTTCTCTTCCTTCAAAGGAAGATTACCCTCCTGCTGCTGTCTCCTGCATTTCTTCCTGCTGCTCTAGGGGATCTCTGCTGGCATTTAAATGCCCTGTGCAGGGAACTGTGCTCCTGGTGCTTCATTAGTGCAGTGACACTGTCAGCCCTGGCTCTGCCTGCTCTGCTCCCATCTGCTGCCTTTTCTGCCTCTGATTATAAACTGCAGGTTCAGGAGGTTTAATCTGGGCTTTGCAGCCCGGTGAAACGCTGATGAGGTCTGTGACTGAAGATTGGAGCTAGGCAAGCAACACATCTAAAATTCAAACCTCTAATAGTTCATTCCTTTTGCATTTGCAGAAGAATTAAAAAAAAAAAAAAAAAGAAAAGAAAAAACAGAGCAAAAAGTTTTGCTCGTGTGTGTTTTGTAAAACCTTAAGAAAACAACTTTATGTGTCCTCAACCAAGTTGAACAGTATTCTTTAAAAAAGAAAACAGTCCTAAATTAAGAGTGGAATTTTAGCTTCAACTTTGAATTTCTTGGCTTTTTCTGGTTTCTTATATACCCTCATTATTTCAGCAGTGTGTTGTTTTTGGTCTGACTAATATTTAGAAATTGTTCCATCCAACCTTTAGATGTCTACTGTTTGAGAATGATTCATTTCTCTTTAACTTCATGAGCAAAATTTGCAGAGTGGGACCTCTTCCTGCCCTCGGTGTGTCTCTCCCTGCTCCAGAATTCCCTGTGTTCTACCCCCATAACCTGTGGGGTTGCCTCGCAGCTGTGGAGCAGAGTACATTTCAAATGGGGAGCTGCAGCTTTGCAGGGATGTGGTTGAGGGAGTCATTTTGCCAGCATGACCAGCCTGAATGCAAAGCACCAGCACTCAGGGTGCTGGCAGCAATTCTGAGCTCAAGTACTGAGCTGTTCCAGTGGGGTTTGGATAAATACTGGACAGAAGAAGCTAAAAAAAAAAATTGTGAAAATAAAATTTCAAAATCTCTTTATGAGTTATTTCTTTTTAAGTGATTAAATGTTTTGTCAAAGGTGTTCCACAGGTTTGCACAATGGTAGTTGTGCAATGGCAGCAGTGATGTGAACTCCCAGGCCCACTGGGTAGGCTGCCACCAGTGCTGGGAAAACAGCTAAACCTCCCAGTATAATTGTCCTGAACCAACAAGAGATATCTAAACATTCTGTTCTTTGGCAGTAAATTATGGATAATCCTCTGATTTTGGATTATGAATGCCAGGGATCATGCAGTGTTCAGTGGCAGAAGATTCACAGTGTGCCAAGAGGCACAGTGATGTTTAATATCTTCATTAATGGCACAGACAAAGGGACCGAGGGCACCCTCAGTGAGTTTGCAACGACTCCAAGAGGTGAGAGAGGTGCTGCTGACACTCCTGAGGGATGGGATGCCATCCACAGGGACCTGGACAAGCTCTAGAAGTGGGGCCTTGGAATCCCATGAGGTTGAACAAGACCAAGAGCTGGTGCTGTACGTGGGTCAGGGCAAACCCTGGTGTCAGTCCAGGCTGGGGGTGAAAAGATGGGGAACAGATGTGGCGAGAAGGACAGAAATTATTTAGATTCATTACAAAAGCCTCCGTTAAATAGATGATGTTTGCTTCGAGTGATGCAGAAAAACAGAGTGGGACATCAGAAAAAAACAGAAGAGAAATAAAGGCAATGAAATATGACCACTGCTGATGCAGAAATTTCCATGTTTTTCACTTCAAAAGATCCATTTCTAAGTTTCTAAAAAAGAGAGAGGAACAAAGTTTTAATTGGTGCAATTTGTTTTGCAGTGATATATTTCCAAAACCTTTCAGCATGTCTGATATTAGGTTCTGAGCCACAATCTTCAAATGTCACATGGAAAAAGAATTTACTGCTGGTTAGGCATGGGATTTCCTCTAGCATAGCATAATATCAAGTCTTGTGATCTATTTACATTTAAAACCAGCAAAATTAATGAATGAACCAACACAGAGGGCCCTTGTCTGTTTGCAGGGTTTCTGAGTTGCCCTGATTTTCTTATTTAATTTTTTATGGCTGCAAGTGTTCAATTTTAACTCGGATTTAGTTTTCAGCAACGCAAATTTTTCTTAATACTAACAACAGCTGTTAGCAATATACCCACATCCAAGAACACGTTTATATGTGACCAGACTCGGTGTAATTGCCACATCGTCTGGTAAATTGGCATTACAAACAAGTCCCAGGGGAAGAAACACGACTCCCTCCGTATGTCATCACTCTTGAAATTTCCACAGTAAAGAATCAGCTCTCAAAGCTCTTCTTTCTGTGCTGACAACTCAGATAAGGGAGGCTGTAGCTGGAGCTTGCTGTTTCCCAAGGACTTGGTTTACTACTTGTTTTACTGCTACAAGGGCCCTTTCACGTGGGACAAGCATTTGTGTCATGTTGCCTTGCAAAAACACCTCCCTATCTGCCCTTCATGCAGCTGAGTGTGCTCTACCATGAATTAAATAGTGGCAGATTGCAGAGGAGTAACAGTACAGAACTCAACTTTTTTTATCACCTAATTAGTCCCAACATAAAAGTTCTGTATTTTGATGGTAGCTGTTAGAGCTCTCCTATCACTGTGGTTATTGCCCAGGCCACTCCAGACTGGAAATGTTAAACAGGGACAGTACTTTTAGTTTCTCTGGCTAACATAGCCCATCAAATTGCCTCTCTCTGCCACAGATGCTCTTCCAAGTTATTATATTACATCTAAATGTGTTTGGAATGATGTCTGGCTATCAGCATTTTGTCATTAGAAGGGAGAAAGGAAGACCAACAGTAGACAGATATCGCTATCTGGACTGTAATGAGTCCCTGAGGGGAAATTAAGGGGTAATTGTAACAAGCCTCTGGATGGACCAAAAAAATATTAGTCAAATCTCATCTGTTCTCCAACTTCCTTCTTTCTTTAAACTGTCAACACTTTCCGTGCGTTTTGGCTCAAAATGCCTGTCTTCATCTCAGCTAAGCCCCATCCAGCTTTTTATTTCCTTGCAAAGTTTTCAAAAAGCTTAAGAGGCTGCTAAGAGTGTCATTTGGCATGTGGTAGGAAATGCAGCTGAAGTGGAGGCACGGATGAGTTTGTCAGGGTGTTTACCTGGAGGGGATGTGGGGGAAGGTCACCCCATGGCATGTGCATCTCTAACCTGGGAGGATCTGCCAAAACCCAGAGCTTGGTGTCTCTACCTGACTGCTCACACCAGAAACGTGCCCTTTGAGGCAATGGATATTGAACTGGAAAAAGGGATT
Source organism: Promerops cafer (assembly GCA_013398275.1). NCBI lineage: Eukaryota > Metazoa > Chordata > Aves > Passeriformes > Nectariniidae > Promerops > Promerops cafer. The sequence goes on along the minus strand of VZSE01014913.1, from coordinate 178,640 downwards.
AAATCGATGATTTCATCATGGAGCATTTTACTTATTTTTCTTCAGGAAAACTGAAGTTCTTAATTTTCATGGCTATATAAATAACTCTGCCTCCAGTACCAAATTTATTTCCCAGTTCAAAGAGTCAGTGAAATAAAGATCTCTCCCTTAGATGGAATTAAGGTGCTTTCCTGTCCTGGGTGTGTTCTTCTCCTAGGCCTGCTAGGACGCCTAAGCTCAAGTTTCTAGACCTGACTTGGAAAATAAATGTCTGGTTGTTTTTCCATGTGGTTTGGTGTCCTTGTGTCACTCTCAGCACTTAAATCAAGACACAGAGAGACAAGATAGCATTAGGAACATCAGAATATTGGATATTAAAATGCAAATCCAAACCAGTTAAAAGGTATTCCCTGAGATGATGGCAGGAGATGTATGGTGGGGAACACACCGATGAAATTCAGAAAAGATATGACATAAACCCAATTCTTGTCTGTGTTCACAGACAGTCTGGAGGATCTGTTATAAAGCTGTGGTCCTGACTAAGCTTCTTGGCTAATTAGTTACATTTTTTGTCCCCTGTAAATAATATTCTGAATGTCAGTTACCCACCAACTGTGGTGCCTGTCCAAGGAGGGTATCAGCTCTTTGTGATTATTGGAGCTCACGACCGACGTTCCGTGACACAGAAGAAATGAATTCTCAGGGAATTATTGGATCCTGCACCATTTTTCCTAGAGCAGCTCAGACCTGCTGAGCACTGCTGAGCAAACCCACCTGTGGGATAGGATGGAAAATCTTGCAAACGCCTCAGCATTCCAAGCCAGTGGAGAAAGAAGCCAAGGCACTGTCAATATTTATATTTACACCTAGAGATACATATTTTCATTTCACTTTATTTCTCTTTGAGGGTGGGCCAGGCTGGAAGAATCAAAAACCTATTGAGCTTAGGACAAAACCAGCACATTTCTCTGCATTTTCTTTTCCTTCCCTCTCAGTTTCCTCCATTGACTTTGGTTCAGCTCTCACTGGACCAACAAGCTCTGAGAACTCCTATAAAACTCTAAAGTGAAAAAGAGTGTGCCTGCCAGGTGGGATTTTTTTTCCCCAAGTGCTCACAGCTCTAATTTTCACCACATGTGAACAAGTGTTCGCAGTTTTAAAGATGTGTTGAGTAATTGCACATGCGAGACATCTTCCCTTTAATGCTCCCAGTGTGTTCAAAGCTTTTTTTTTTGTGAGAACACCCCTGTTAACAACGGAGTTGTGGCCTTTAGCTTACACTTAAGTGGGTACTGCTTTGTGTTGAAATATAATTGGTAGCACTTGCCTATTCTTATTCCCTCAGCTTAGCTAATGAAAGACACTGCCATAATCTACTTCTCTTAGGATCAGGGTCTGAGCCTGGAAAATCTCTGCTAGAAGGAGCTGGAGAGGCACCTGCAACTGCCATTGCTGTGGATACCATTTCTTTTGGGACCAAAATGGGAAAGAAGGGTGTTTGCTGCCTTCTGTTTTGGGTGAGGATGTAAACTGATGTGCTGCTTTTACACACCAATAAAAGGAATGATCTCCTATGGAAAAGGGAGTTGTGACTGATAAAACGGGCAGGATACCTGACCACCTTCCCTGTAACACCACAGAAGGGACACAGCAGATCTTCAGTGGTGACTGAAGAGTTTTCAAGACAGCTGAGGAGGGAGAGATTTATCATCAGCCCTGGTCACCCTCTTCCCATGCACCCAGCCAGGAGAGGGACAACTTAGGCAGCAAAATTCAGTTCATCACCATCCAAAACACCTGTCCTTAGGGGAATATCTCATTGCCTGACCAAATTTCCTGTAGGACTGAGTCTGGACACTGCTGGCATGAGAGAAACCAAAGGAGAATGGGTCTGAAGGACTGATAGAGCTGTGGGACAAAATGAAATACAAACGGTAGAAAGTGAGATTTGAATCAGTTGAGGGAACAAGTGCAATTTCTGTGCGATAGGACTCAAACAATGACTGTGTTTTCTTGGTTTCTCTAAGTCACTCTTCTCCTGGCCAGTAAATCTGTGAGAAAGTGGTAATGAAATGTTAATTACCTCCAAAATTATCTGCCTCCAGTTATTGCTAGAAATGGCATTGAAAACAACAAATTGTTGAACCTCATGGTGAGAAAAAGACTACTTTTTTCTTTTGCTCCAGTGTTCTGAAAATGTTGTGTAGTGTGGGGGTTTTTGAAATAGCACACGGCAAAAAGCCTCATAAATGTTTTTTAAATTTCAGGAACTACAACCTAAAGTCATTTACTCCTGATTATTTCTGGAAACGGGCTGACCATAGCCTGTTTGAGGGGAGCACTGAGTCACCCACCTCTCCTGACTGTGTTTGGAGGAACAGAGAAGTGCCTACAACAAAGCCATGGGTTTCAAATCCAAGCAAATGAGCTGCAAGCACCACTTACAGTTATGTTTTTGTAGTGATCAAAGGTTTTGGCCACGTCCAACACTCCACTGGTGTGGAAGGAACAATTCTTGTCCCATGAAAATGTGTCTGAATCAGAGACAGAATAGATGCTGAAGGTCTGTGGCTGAGCAGCCAAACCTCAGAACCACAGAATCAGTTCAGTTGGAAAAGACCTTTAAGATCGTCACGTCCAACCTTAAACCCAGCACTGCCAAGCCCTAAACCAGGCCTCTAAGAGCCACAACTTTGTGGCTCTTAAATCCCTCCAGGGATGGTGACTCTGCCACTTTGCTGGGAAGCTGTTCCAGCCCGACCTGGGGCAACCTCAGCACCAAACCTCCCTGAGGGTCACGCCCTGGAGCGTGTGAGTGCTTTCCCTGTGAGCTGACACAGCTGCTCCACGGGCTGTGAATGGAAACACTCCTCCTTTCCATGTCCAGGGGTCTCTCTCTGGTTCAGCCTCTGCAGATAAACTCTCTGGAGATGTGCTTACGCTTACGACGTAATCCAAGACGGGAAAAACAAGTGAGCGCTTTTAGATTATCAACACCTTCAGAAAAAAGGTGTTCATTGGAGTTCTGACAGCCCCAGTGATTCATTAGTGGGGAAGAGGTTATTATGCACTTGTAGATATAAACCAGAGCTGATCTGAACACACTGAGTTCCCTTAGTAGCAGCTTATTACCAAAGAATTAAAGGTTGCAGTGGGATCTGCATCTAAAATTGGAGGAAACTTCTCGGCCAGCAATGCTTTGGTGCTGTTACTGTTTTTAACTTGAATTGCTCTTTTCCCTTGTTGGTATTTGCTCTGTGATGTATGTATGGAGAGCAACTGTAACACTTCTCCAGAACAGTATAAACTTGTCATATTAAATTTCACTTGGAAATTAAAAGGTTTCTAATCAGCAGAGCGGTGAAGCTCTGGAACAGCTTTCCAGGAAAAATGAAGGCCAATAAATTTAATCATAATGAAGCCTGAACAGTTTATAAAAGGGATTATGTGACACAGTCCGTGGAATATTAGGGGACTGAAATTGAAGATCTCTGTGTCTCATTTTCCAAACTCTGTTCCTATGTCTGGATGTTTCTCTCACAACACATTTTTGCAGATAATTCTGTGCCCACTGCTGAATGAAGAACACCAGACAGTCCATCCCAGGGTACTGTTTCATGTTGCCCCATGTTTACAGCTGCTAAACTTCAGTTTAAAAATGTCTGCTATGTCAAATTGTTTTGGTGTTACCTCTTGATGCAGGCAGTGGAGGTGGTTGGTACAGGACTGAAGGGAATCTAACATAACACAGGTACAGCTGCAGCAGGTGAGAGGTCCAGGTAACCCAGTACTCCAAGTGGGGCTGAGAGAAAAGACTTAATGAGAGAGAAAGACTGTGTTCTTCTCAAAGTCCTTTCCTAACCTCCAACAATTTAATGCCCAGGGACCTCACAGAAACCAGATCTAGTTCCTCTGGGCTTCCTAAGCCCTCCTCTCTGATTTTTCTTCTCTGAATTAAAGCAGCCACTTTTCTAACACTTAAAGACTTTTGACACTGGTGCAAAGGCTTCCACAGCAGATCTGCACTGCATGGAGAAGCTTTTCCTTCTGATGCCTGCTCGCCTGATTCCATGAACAAACACCAAGAACAGACACCAGGAAAATCAGGTGTACTCTCACACTGCCCTTCATCCACCCCTTTTCCCTACTGAGCCATCCTGATCTGCCTGTGCAGAATCCAGCATTATCTTGATTATCCTTCCTACATGTATGCAGATCTTTGCTTTGCTTGGCTTTTCCTTTCTTTTCTTTTACTGTCTTTCACAGAGAGACACTAAAACTATGGATAGCATTCAAGATTCATGCATACCACAGATGAATAAGTTGACATAAAGATATTCTCTCTTGTTTTGTTCTCTATTTCTTTCCTAACATCCCAACACTGAGTTTTCTTTTTTCTTTAGCTGCTGAGTACTGAGATATTTTCATGGAACTTTATGTTCTGATCCCCAAATCTCATTCTTGAACAGCTTCAAGCCCAGTTTCCAGTGTGCCTTACCATTAATTTGAGCTGCTCTTCAGAATGAAAACACTTTTCTTTCCTCCATTAAGAGAGAGAATCAATCCTAACTCAGCTTCTAATTCCCTAGTCAAGGTTGGCCATCTCAGCTTCCAGTTTATTTCTTTACCTGTTTTCCATCAAAAAATAAGATACAATCTGTATCTGCCTACAATTTCTGGTTGCCTCGGTGCAGCACAACTGCAGGAGGGTTACAGGTTTTGTTACTTGTTGGAGCTGCAGCTCCTCCTTCCAGGTGTGGAGATTCTCTTTCCTGTGAAACCTGGGATGTTATCAGGACTCTTTGTTTAGAGACCAGCTCTGAAATTAAACATTCACTTCAGAAAAAAAGAAAAAAAAAAATAGGTTAAATAATTCACAGCCTTTGTAAAAGGAATTAAAAATTGAGCAATATTTGGGGCCTTTTCTTAGATGCTGTGATCCTCAGAGAAACAATGCATTTCAGAGCTTGCTCTCTGTATTATTTAGGCTGTAGAGAGTGCATTTATAAGCAAATGCAGGAGTTTCCCACCAGCAGTGGACTGTGTGGGAAATACCAGCAGTAGTCCAGAGTGTCAGCACATTTCCTTCTCCTTAGCTTTATTTAGTCTTTACCACTAATTGCCATTCATTTTTGGCTGCTAAGGTTAATTTTTGCTGTTTTTTCCCCCTCTAATCTGCTAATTCCCTAAGAGATTGTTTTGTGTAGTTGGATCAGTAGTTTATATACTTTATCTAGAAACTCATGGTGTTCTTTTCTTGTCCTAAACGGCCAGTGAGGCAAACTGGGAACTGGAGCAGGCACTTCCCCCAAAACCAGGCTCCACTGATATTCTGCTTTGCTAGTGGGTAAATCACAACGTGCTGGCAAACTGCAAGTCTTGAGTTTTTATTCTTATTTATTGTATGACCCTACAAAGTTCAAACAACCCATCCACAGAAGGAGCTAATTAATAGGGTGTCATGAGGTCTGAGCAGTGCTTTTTATAGCTCCTGCAACCCTTGTGGGAAGCTGCTGTTCGAGGCAATTTTGGCTGCTGGCTGCCATTTCTGTGTGCAGGACAATGGTGACATTTTTTTCCAGGGATTTTCCAATTATGGCTATTGGAGGTTAAGTATTCCTGGATGAATACAGTTTAATGTTATTAATCACAAAGGACAGTATAAAAAAAGGTAGCTTTTTCCAGCACTCTGTAAAACATGATCCTGCACACTGTCTGTGGAGAATTTGTCAGGTTTTTTAGAACAAGAAAACCAAATGTTATGAATCACGTGGGAGTTTGGTTGCAGCACCCAGCTAATATTTCATTTTATCTGATAGTTCCTGATTAAGTTTATCTTTTAGATACCTCCATCACCTGTGGATATTCAGTCTTTCCCCTCTCTGTTTAAAATGACATGCAGAATACCAAACGCAGCCAAAACCATTTTTCCCTGTGCAAAATGCTCAGCTCCAAATGGATCAAAGAAAATTGTTGTGCATGAAAGCAGGTGTCAGCAAACAGTTTTACCAGTGATATTGAGGTAAAAACGAAAAAAAAAACCAAAAAACCAACAAACAAAGCAAAAGCCACCCCCAAAACAGCAGCATGTACACAAGCTCTCTGACTGCACTTATATAAATAAACTGCACATCCTGTGGGAAGTAAAGAACCTAAATCAATATTAGAGAGACACTTTTGAAAAATTCCTTTTGGAAAGCCAAAATTTTGACTGAACTTTTAGGAACTTGACTTTTTTGTGCAGCTGGGACAAACAGTGCAGCTCTTTGTTTGGTGCATGCTGAGGGAGAGATGCACAGATGCTCTTTCCTGGAGGATTTTCTATCTGTCAACCTTGTTATTTAACAGCAGTAATAAATAAATGATAACATTTTGCACTTCTGCAGTCACTTGAATCTAAAGAGCACCAAATGTGCTCGAAGAGAATCTTCTAGAAACTGTAGGTAAAACTGCAAGGGGCAGCTTTTCCTCAGCCAGGACAGGCAGGACTAAGGCCACTGCCCTAAGCAGAGAGGATGTGCTGCTGTGCAAAACTCTAAAATCACCCCAGACCCCAACCCGAGGAAAAGCAGTGTCAGAAATGTGGCCTTAGTGATGGAATTACTGACAGAGCTGATAAAAGTAAAAAGGAAACATCGCTTTATCTCCAAGTCTATTTCTCACATTTATTATGGGATAAAGCTCCAGAAGGAGGAGGAAGGCTTTGCAGTTCAGTGGCATTTCCAGCAGCATGGGAAATGGCCATGCTCTTCAGTCCTGAAGGTTAATGTTAAGGTGGATCTTCCAGTGAAAATGAGAAATTGGCCTGTAAAATGCCTGGGACAGAACTGATATTTTTGTATATTGGTGAGCTGTACCACGGCAATTTGCTCAGTTTGAGATGTCCCTGCATTGCCTCTTGAGAATAAATAACAGGAATAATCAAGGGGAACAGGGAGTGCTTTGCTTGTGGTATTTACTGCTGGGGAAAAAAACCAAAACCCAAGCAATTGTAAAAAGGCCCTGCACTCAAAGGGACCTTGTAAGAAAGCACTCCAAGGGCTGCAGCTCCTCTCTGCCATCAGCTGGGACCCTTCTCACAGCCATTCCTCACCCTTTAGGTTCGGTTCTCCACGAGCTCTCCTGTGCCTATAAGCCCTTTATTACAGGGAGATTTTAGGGAGACAACTGCAGGTGTTGGAATGTGGGTATTTAGTGTGTGTGACTGTATTTTGGCAAGCCCTTTACAGTATTTATACCAGAATTATTCACAGAGCTCCTTGACCTGGATTCTCAGTTTTCTCTGTGAGAACAGTAGGAAAGGCAGTGAGAGGCTCAGCTTTTCCTTTTTATTGCCTCAGTTTCTGCACAGTGCAGTTGTGGAAAAGATAGGTGAGTCCTTGGTGTAGCTTTGGTTTTAATATTCCTTTTGGTTATGCAATGACTCACTATTTATGAGTATATGGTTTTCAGTTTTCATTTCTTTATCTTCAAAGCCTGGTTCATGTTGATGTTGCCTGTGTAAAAAATTTAAATAGGGGATGTGCACTGAAAATCTTACCAAGTTTTCTCGCTATAGCAACCTTGATTAAAATGAAAATAAATATACAGGTGAAAAAATGTGACCTAAGATTTTGCATTATTCAAAGGAATCCTTTTATTTTTTTTTCAAATGAGGCTTTAATAGGATTATATATGTATGTTTTATTATATTGAAACTGGCATACCATTCAAACCTAAAAACCCCTTTTCATAGTTGTATTTAATGATTCCTACTTCTTTGAAGCTTAACATATTTGCACCATATGGCAAGAGTTTAATTTTTCTTATTTTTCTAGTGGAGATTAAATTAAAATGGTTATTTGGTTTAGCAAAACCCTTCAACGTATATGTGCTCCAGGTCAAGGATTCTGTAGGTTAATTCCTCACTGCCATCCCATACTTTTCTCTACAGTTTGTTCCAAAACCTGATGCAGTCAACCAAGATATTCCCACCTACACCAGAATTCCATGCTAAAATTAGGAAGCAGTATTTCTTTTTATGCACCAAAGTGTCCTGAATTGAGTAACCCTGACATGAATACAACATAAACTCTGATGTTTGTAGATTCCACTTTCATGCCTGAAAAAAACAACAAAAAAAATGCTACTGGCAAAAAAACACGCAGCAGGGAGAGAGGAGCTTTGGATTCCATCTCTGGATAAATATTTGTGTAAGAAAATTTAACCCAGTTCCCTAAAAATCATGTTTTGTGGTCCAGTGTCATAGAATCACAGAAGGGCCTGAGGTGGAGGGGATTAAAGAACCTTCCACTGTCCCAGGCTGCTCCCAGCCCCAATGTCCAGCCTGGCCTTGGGCACTGCCAGGGATCCAGGGGCAGCCAGAGCTTCTCTGGGCACCCTGGGCCAGGGCCTGCCCACCCTCACAGGGAAGAATTTCTTCCCAATATCTTATTGAAACCTGTTAGTGTGAAGCTATTTTAAAGAAATCAATTTTTTAGATTTTTTTTGCAATTATAATGAGTATTTCTGTTGTTACAGTATGAAAGCCTCGACCGCACTTGACGCGGTGAAATTGAGTTTCCATTTAATGCCGTGGGAGTTCCAGCACAGAGTGGCCAACATTTCTTGACATTCTACCTTCCTGAATACGACGTGCAGCTGTGAATCCATCTGTTGCTTTGTTTTGGTTTGGTTTGTTTCCCATTTTGTGTTGCTTGGTTTGGCTGTCAGGCAGAGGGGGAACTTGGGATAGGAAGTCGTAGCTGTATCTGTCATCTCACCTGAAGCAGTTCTGGAGGTTTCTATAAACTGTATATTCTTTGGCTCCTCTACAAAAATGTGAGAATATTCAGATAGAGCTGTAACTGATGCTACATCCGCTGCTTGGGAAAAAAAAGATTTAATGTAAAGATAAATCAAGAGTACAAAAGACCTTTCTTCACTCTCATTTATTCATTGCATATTCAGTTTGCTTTTTATCACTCTTTGAGCAAAAAATACTCTACACACAACTACATCTCTGTAAGAATGAGCCTTTCCATTTCAGTTGTGTTATCTGTGCAGAATTCCAACCATTTGCTTGGGACATGGAGAACTAATCAGTGCTCAAATGTAAAATGACACAACTACTCCTCTTTCTAAGAATAGTAACATCCAAGCAAACAGAAAACCCAGTTTGTTTTTCTCCCAGGAAATCACATACTTTTAATTTATCACATAATTTTAATTTCCATGGTTCTTCTTTTTTATTTAAAAAAAATTGAAGGTTTATTTTCCCTTTCCCTCTGTCTAATATGATAAGTTATTTCTCATTAAAATGTAGTTTTCATTCTTCCTTGGGCTATTAGATGTCACTGACTCGAGCAAAGGAATCTTCACATAAGTCATTCCACTTCCAGTCTTTCATTTTCCTATCAAAATCCTAAGGCTACGGTAGTAAGAGCATGAATTTTTGTCTTGAAAGACACAAATTGTCTTTAATTCTATTAATGTTAATCATATTTTATGGCTTTTGGGACCCTGTGGGATGAAGCTCCTCACTGTACTTAAATAATGATATTACTGCTGACTCTTACTTTCCTCCACTCCCTTCTGCACACATTTTACCCCCTGATCTCTGGTGGTGGTGCTTGCAGGGTCCTGTGCTCGTGGATTGCATTTATGTCCCTTTGAAAACCCTGTTTTCCTTTTCCAGGTGCACTTGGCTGGGTGCCTGTGTGCAGTACACCCAGTTTGTTTTTCCAGCAGCCACCACTGCTGTGGGAGCTGAGATGGAGGAGACAAACCTCCCCAAGCCTTCCCAAATCCAGCCCGGGCAATATTTATAGGAGTTTCAGCTGGAAACACCAGTGCCAAATGCTGACTACTTTGTTTTCATGTTTTACCTTTGTATTGCTCAGTCAAAACAAGTTAATTTTAAATGGAATGTTTTCATTCTAAGGAAAAAAAAAATAAAAAAGGAAAACAGAGAGGCTCTTTGTGAGGTTTTATTTTTAGTTTTACCACTCCAAAACGACTGATAGAGGAGAGTTCTGATTTCTGTTGTCTATAAAACTTTTAGGATTCGACCTTGCAGTCTTATTTATTATTGCATAAACTTTTGTATTACTCTTTAAAGCTCTCTAGTCGAGGATTTACTCCTGGATGAGCACTCACAGTCACCCCATGATACAGCTGTGCAGACAGATCCACATTTCTTGAAGCATAAAATCCCTCACAACACCATGGAAAGGATTCTGTTGGACAGAAGACCCCTTTGATTTTGTCCCACTTGGGTTTTGTCTTTTCTCACTGGTTTTTTGGCCTTTTTTTCCTCATTGTCTTATTATTTTTCTTACCTTATGCAGCGTGGAAAGATGATTGAGCCTTGCCTTCAAGTATTCACCAGGTTGAACAGCATGTTGCACAGCCTGTGAAGGGAATAACATCATTTTAAATTTATACAGGGAATCCATATTCTCTCAAGCTTCACAGCAACTGTTTCTGCTTTTCCTGCTCCCCCCAAGAAGTGTGTGTATGAGGGGAAGGGGAACAGAAACTGCTCCTGAATTACTGGCCCAAAGAAATGCCATTCTGCAGGAGAGATGTGGCCAGTGTCAAAAAATTACATTTATTTTATACTCTTAATATTTGTTCTGTCAGGATGTGGCTAGACTGGATAGTTCAGTGCAGAGGTACTTGAGGGAGCTGATTTCTGACCAACCTGTACATTAAAAATAACTTATCCATACAGCTTTGCCTTGAGTAATCAGTCCAGGTACACTTTCTTGTAAGGATGTACAGGTATTTTTATAAATCAGAAAAATTCCCAAGACACAGAGAGTAATAACAGGACAATAAAAACTGTGTAATTCTGCTTATGTTGTCTCTTTTCAGGTTTGCCAGCCCGAGTATATTCTAAGGTGATGAATACCATGGGTGAGTTCTGTAAGAGCAGGATTTTGCATCAATTCAATGCCTTTCAGTGAGTCAGCTACAGATTCTTTTGGTTTTGTTTTAGAACAATGTGAAACTCACACTCTGGTTTGATTTCAATATGAGCACAGGTGAGACTTTGTCAATTTTGTCTCAATTTTGCCTTGAAAGCTGATGGTGGTTTTTATTTTCTCCTAAGCCAAGCAATGATATAGTAGAAATATGTAAAACATTTGCTTGTCTGTCAATATTAAATCCTGTGCTCTGGCCTTTGCAAGCTGAACCGTGGGTTTGTGGTTTGGTGCATTTGCAAACCTGAGGCCATGCTAAGAAAAATTGAGCAAACACTAGCTGAGATTATTGACATTGCTAGGAAGTCAAGGATCCCTCTTCTCATCTCCCACATGAGGAAAGAATGAGAGCTGGTAAAACAAAATCTCTGAAAAGTTTTGTGTTTGCTTGGATAGAACTGAGGGGATATGAACTTGTATTTTCATATACATAAGTTAAAGCAGTCATTTAAAAGTACGGGTACACAAAAGTAACTCTACAATAAGTCAAGTTCTCAATTAATTCATACTTTCAGACAGCCAACATGAATTCAGAAAAGAGGGGAAGGGGAGAATAAAAAGGGGGAAAGTGAGGTGGAAGGTCTTGAAGGGAAAGGAAGCAACTGCGAGGAGTTAAAAGTAGAGAAAAAGTTTGAGAAATAAGGGGTGCTGAGATAGAGATCTCCCTACTGTCCACATCCAGGATATGTGGCTGAATCCCAAGACTCTGATAGCCAAGAAAAGTGTTGGATGCACAGAAATCCCTGCATCCTCCCATGGCAGAGAGCTTAGTTTGGGTCTGTCATTACTGCCTGTGAAGTAAACACGACCATAAAAAGGGAAAAGTTCATTTTATTCTGCTTCAGTTCTTTTATTTCTTTTCAATTCTCTCATTTCCAACCAAAGTAGTTTCATTCTTTACACATTTCTTCCCATGCCAGTGGCCTTGCTTCCAACCTTTTGACTTTGGCAAGAAGCAGCCTAAGTCAATAAAAAAGAACTCCAAGTGTTGTTCACAGTAAAGACTTGGGTACAGTTTTCCAAATGACTGTAAAGAAAAATTTACTGAAAAGCAGGCAAAGAACTCATATCTAGAAATCAAATCTCTGCTTGTAAAAGTCAGAGGTTAAATTCTTTTATTAAAAAAGTTCTTACATGCATCTTTCAGGCATGCCCTATCCTTGCTTAAATATTTGAGGTGAGGGAAATCACTGGGATAGGCAAGAACATTGCCATAGGTGTATGTTAGAAATCTACAGTACAAAATTAAATTACTTCCCTCTTCTAAATGACATTTCTAATTTTCACTTGTCAAGTATTATGGGCTCTAATACAAGTTTTGTTCCTGTTATTTTACTTTTCCTTTTGCCTTTCAAAAGACACATCCCGGTGCGTATTTATTTTACTTTGTAATTCATGTCAGTCCAATTGTGCTGCAGGGTATTTAGTTTATGCAATGCTGAAGTTTGAAAACTACACCCAGAATTACTTTTGGATCATATTTTGAAGATATATAACACAGGAATGATTGATTTATTTGCATGTTCTGCGGTTTTGTATTTTGCTCAGTTTGTGCCTAAATTCTGATGCAGGAAGGCTTTAAAAATCGTATTAATAACAAAGGGAGAGGAACATCTTTATATAACTGCCATTTTCTAATGTGAAGACGGAATTTTAAAAGCAGGCATTGACTGGTCAAAATAGAAGTGCCTCTCTTGACTTCCACAAGTTGAAGGGAAAGGTTTGGATCTGCTTTCCTAATTGCCCGAAGCAGATCCATAAAATGGCTGCTCCTCTCGGGCAATGGCTGCTTTCACAATCCCATTAATTTTACTGTGTGAAGTACTGGTCTTCAGAGAGATGGAGTTCATTACTTCTTATTTTGTGGCCCCCTTAATGGATATGCTTAATTATACAGCTTCTGGTCTGAAAGAATGGCGTATTAGGATGCTGACGTACGGTTTCCCTTTGCTGGGATTTGGGAACAAACCTCCACCACCTCTCCCAGAAACACAGTGAATTTTGGCCGTATTGCAGAGCTGGGAACTTGCTGAATGCCTGGCCACAGAAGGCTTTTCCTGTTGTGCCCCAGTGCAGTGAATATTCTGCTTTGGGGTGGCCTTTTGGCTGTGCCCTGCCAGGGCTCATTCTGTGCATTGCCAATGGCACTCGTGCTCCTGACTCCTTTTGGGCACTTTCAGCATGGAAAATATTTCCTCAGAGCTGTCCAAGCACGGGGATCACTTGCCTTTAATGTCCTGCTCATCCTGTGAATAAATCTCAAAATCACCCACTCTTGGGTGGCAGCCCAGAGGTGTTTGGTTTGTTTCCCTCTCGGGAGCCCCAGTGTTGTCACAGTTGAGTTACAGCAGTCTGGGGGAATCGGTCCCATCTGGAGGGACTGGGGGCTGAAAGCTCTGCACCCACGGCTCTTGCTGCCAATGGGGAACAGGAGAGAGCTCTCCCAGGAGTTTTGGGTCACAGTCCCAAGCAGAAGTGGGAAAAGGAGGTTTTTTGAAGAGCTACAGCCTGTAAGCAAGGAGGAGAAGAGCTGCAGGAGCCCTGGGGCTGCAGTGTCCCATGCATGACTGCAGCCCATGGCAAGAAGAAGTTCTGGAGAGCACAGGATCCTCCAGAGCTCCCACTCCATGCAAAGTCCTGTGAAAAGGCCCCTCACCCTTCAGGGGAGCCCTGGCTCCATGGCCCCTGGGGCCTGTGTGACCATGGGAGCAGAGGCTGGGAGTCAGGCTGGGACTTGCCTGACTGCCACGAGACCTGCCAGCCACACAAACCAAACCTGAGCTTGTTTTCAGATGTAAAACCATATCCCTGTTTCGTTGTTTGAGGCAATTTGCTGTCTGTGTCACTCAGACAAGGGCACATTCTTGGGACGCCCAGCCCCACTGCTTCAGGGAGCAGAAGTTTGTTCATGCATTTTGTGGGATTCAAAAGCAAACAATTCCACAATCAGCACTCCCCAAAAACGTAGACTGGCTTTTTTGTTCCTTTCTCTGTCAAACTTCCCTTCAGAGTTAATTCACAACCAGGTGGGATCTACTCTTCATCACTAACAGGCCTCATTTTGCTCCTCTGAGGTTGAATATCCCCAGAGACTGACAGGCTCATTGCTGCTGTTTTAATTTCATGGTAAGACAGAGATGTTTCCTTAATATCATTTCTCTAGATCAGATTTGATTTCATTAAAATACATAACTTCACTAGGTGGATAACTAAGGACACATGTCTAAAAGGCAGCTGAATGAGGAGGAGTTACATCAAGGATTCTTCTTTCATAGACAAGAAGAGAAATACCACAGAAGGGAACAAAGAAAATCATAAGAATTTATGGTCATTAATTTATATCCATAATGAATATGCCCCAGATTTTGTGCTCACTTTTTCCAGTTGTGGTACAAAATTCTGAAAATTTGTTACTTCCCACCTACATAAATGTGGGTTATCTGGTATGGAAACTTAAGACTTAATTCATACTTCCATACTCCCATCATTTTTTTGCTGTAAAATAAGGTTTATGAAACCCCCTAAGTGGTGAGGAGGTAACCTACCTATGGACATTAGCTTTCATTTCTACAATCCAAGGAAAGGGAAATATATAGAGTGGGATCTGACCCAAGAAAAAATGCTCTTGTTTCTGAACTACCAAAATGCATAATTTAAATCCATACACTCAATCTAGTCCATCCAGATGATGGTCCTGCAGCTCTTATGAATGGCAAAATATTCTATTTATCTTTCCAATATTCGTCTTTTAAACTACTCTGGGAGGTATGTGCATGAAACAGATCTTCATAAAAATTGCATCTTTGAAATCAGAGCTTCAATTTGACCATAACTCTGATATAAAGAATTGTCACTGAAGAGCTGCTTTTTTTGACACATTAAAAACAAAACCATAGCTGAGAAACACTACTGAGCCTCAACCAGAGACAGAAGAAATATGGAATCTAGCTCTGTTTGCATCTCACTGATTTTATACTGATCTATCCAGTGGCAGAATGATGGATTTAATTTGTTTTTGACTCATGCCATTTTAGCTCCAGGGATAACAAAACAAAAAACTTGTATGTTTTAGAGAGGTTGGCTTCGTTACATTATCAGCACTGTTTCCCTTATGGCCAAAGAAGTGTCATTGTTAAAAATAATTACAGGTGTAAAAGAAACTCCATAACCTAAATTAGTGGATGCACTATGTTATCTACAGAAAGAAGAACTGGGTGTGTTATGTACTGTGCTCAAGGCTAACTAAATTCCTTAGCTTTAGATACTTTGGCATTAATTACCTGTAATTATTTTTATGCTTTCATTGAGATTTATGCTGGTCTGAATCATCACTAAAAACCTAATTAAATCATCTATTTCCTTTTCTTTGAGTCCTGTTCAATGATGAGTTTATTCTCATTTTGTTCATATTTGGAAATTAATCTTCTCAATGTTTGTGAAAATCTCTTGAGAAGAGGGATTCACATGTAACACAGGGAGGAGATTGAATGCACCTCACTGATTTCTGAGAGATTTTATGCACTCAGGTGACAAGATTTTCCAAAGTATTTACAGTGTTTACAAAAGGGATGGCTATTGTCAGTCCAGGGTTATCTGTCATGGTTGTAAAGGGAATTTTGACTCTACTACAAAAGATTCTCTCTTCCTTTCTGTGATTTTTTTCCCCCATGTCTGTATGTATACATATAAAAACACATTTTAAATTCATTCCTGTGCTTCACTTTCAAAAAGAAGACTTGCTCTCTGTCAGTTCCTGTTGTAGCTCTGTCTTCAAAGCCCCAGAGTATTTATTCACTTCCTCTGCCAATGAATATGTAGAAACTCCATCAAAACCAAAGGAGTCACACCTGTGTGAAACTGGTTCCAACATTGCACCTATTGTGTGTTTAGAAGTCAAACACATTTTCAGAATCCAAAGGAAGGGAAATATTTGCTTTAAATGGTTGCAAGAGAGATCATGGCAATGTCTGTGAGACCCTAGGCCTGAGATTTTCACTGCTCTTTTTAACTCCTCTTAAATAATCCACGAAAATCAGGATGTAACAAGAACTCTTTTAGCCACAAACAAGGAAAAAGATTTTGTAAAACAAGAGCCAAGAGTGATGTTTGGAATCCACAAGTTAGTCTTATTAAAAAGGACAGGAGGGGCACAGGTACACAGAAAATGGTAACGCCTTCAGGTGGGAGTGTGGGAATTGTCTCCTAAATTAAAGACTTCCCCATAATCATAACATGCTTTAGTAATTTTTAAGGAATTCTCCTCAAACTTAGTAATTTGCACTTAAATTGAGGCACCCCTTGCAGCAGGATTGTGTGGTGTCTGCTAATTACAGATCCTTACAGCTCTGGTGCCTTCGTGTGCCTCATTCCCACAGAAATGCCATGTGCTTTTCCACCCCTGTTCTGTGCATCTGCAAAATCTGCTTTAATTCCAATCAACCCCCCAGCAAATGCCATTTTAGTCCTGAATTCTGCCCAAAGCACTGAGGGGATGTGCTCTGCAGAGCTGTGTGCAGGGAGGGCTAAAGACAAACCCTGCAGTGCTACTGCAGCACCACCAGGCACGTGGGATCCAGCAGGAATATGCATGGAATAGATATATATGTTTTTCATCCACACAGTGGAGAAAAAGTGGGTTATTTAACAGAAAAAAATACCAAAACACAAAGCAGTTTTGTGGAAGAAAACAGGCAGTCTCCAATTTAAAAGCATTTGCAATTCTGGTAGCTTACATATGTAGGTGGGGGAGCATAAAACATTTCCTGTATTTTCTGATAATTTCCCCTGGTAATATCTTAGGAAAAACAAAGTGAGTTTTAGCATCTCATGCTGCATCTTCTAAAAGCTCTTCACAGATGTATTTCTTAACAGTACAAAAACACTTTCTTAATTCTCTTAATTGCTTGAAGTGTTGTCTGGGAAAGTAATTGGTGAGTAAATTGTTTTAGCTGGAAATCAATGTCATGCAGCCAAACGAACAGACTGTAGGGGCGAGTCACAAAACTCAACTCAAACAAGCAGGAATAAGAGGTTTTATGCTGCTCATGTATTTTTTATTAAAAGAAACTACCTGATTGTGCACCAGAAGGGAGTTTACAGTGGGTTTACAGAGGATGATAGGAAAATGTCTCTTCTAGCCCCAACCCTCCATCCATTCTAAAGTCTGAACGTGCTCCAGATTTCCAGTCCTGTTTAATTTGTGTGTTTCATGCTACAAAGGGATGAAGTGAGCAGTGAACACTCATAAGGACAAGAGTGTCTGTTTTATCAGAACTGCCCTGCAAAATTCCCTGTTTCCTTTTAAAAAAACCCCAAAACATGCACTGGACTTGTTCCTCTTTTTGGTGGTGGTTAACAGTGCACTTCACATTAAACAGAAAGGGAAGAGATCTCTGCATTGGAAGCTGAAACCTGAACTGATGGAAATCAATATTCAGCAGACCAACATCTGTTTGCCTCAGCTGAGAGCTGGGAGCAGCACTGCAAACTGAATAGTGCATGCTGAATATTAAATGAGTTTCCTGCATGTGCTGGGGCTGGGCAGAGCACAGGGATGGTTTTCCTCTGCTAACTCTGACTGCTGCATTTGTCCTTCTCACCAGATCTGATTGACTGAGACAGTGGGGTGAGCTCAGCCCCCTGGTACAACCCTGTAATACAATTTCTTGTGTAACTGCCAATGTATAATCTTATGGGTAATTATAGTTTAAGAGCGTTTTATTTAACGAAACCATAATTAGTGCTGTGATGTTTAAATAAGGTTTGAAGGCTTTATTCACAGCTAGTAGCTGATGAGTACAACCTCTAGAAGTCACAGGGATCTGAAGCATGGATAGATTCTTTTTTCCTGGTCCATGTCCAAATAAGAGAAAAAAAAAAGAATATAATTCAAGCTTTGACACTGATGGGAGAAGGAGGGGAGGGAAGGAATTGCAAATTCACCCCAGGAAAATGTCCTGTTGTTGGATTGCCTAGAGGACAAATTAAAAAAAGCTCATTCATGTCCAGTTAGGGCTTCCTTTAATTGGCTCAGACCCTGGCCTGCAGGAAGACCATCTTCCCAAACCAGGTGTGTGCATCTGCAGTTTTATCACTCATTAGAAACATTCCCTTCCCAGCCTACTTCCTACCTTTTAAAAAGTGGTTATAAATTATCTTAGACTGCATTATTATCTAAAGATCAAGAAGCCTCCTTTGCAATGACACATTAGATGTGATTCATTGCACCAAATTTCAATTAGTTTAATGTTGAACTAAGCCTGTCTCAGCCCATGCCAATCCCTCAGCTGCTTTGTATGACAGACAAAAGGGCAAAGGCACTTCCAGAGAGCCTCTTCCTCCATTTATCTCAGAACCCAGTGACTGCAACCACCAGGTCAGTTTGGAGACCTACCTATTACATAGCAAAAATAAGGCTTTAGTCCAAAAGTTTTGGTGAAGACAAGTGGAAATATTAGGAGGAAATTATAAACAACAGCATTGAGGGCCAGGGCAAAGCAGAAGGTTTCCTAATCACAGCTCCAAAGCACAGAGGATGGTTGGGGTTTTACCCAGACAACCTCTCAAGAGCTAAGCTTTTCTCTCCCTCTATTAGATGGATTTTTGTACTGTGAGTCCACACTAACAACACAACCAGATGCTTCTCCAGGTGAAGTTATTGAAAAAAAATTACTTTACCTTCCTTCCTACACGCCAGCACATGAGTTGAAGGATTTAGGCTTTGTTTTTCCTGTCACAGGTGAAGACATCACTAAAGGAAGCAAGTCATTTCTTCTGCCTCGGCGTTCAGCAGATTTTGCCTTGCAAACAAAGCAAACTGAACCTGGGTCTTGGGTGGATGAAAAGTTCCCATCAAAAAAGACATTCACAGAGGTATAGGAGTGGGTCAGGGATTTATTGATTTTATCATCCTGTTCCTGCAGAAGCACAGCAGCTGCTTCAGAGGAAAGGACAGGAAGCCTTACAGAAGGCAATTATGGAATAACTTGCTGACAGGAAAGAATTCTTACTAGCCCCCATTAATTAGAGGTTATCTCATGTCCTGGAAGCATGAAGACTTACATCCTTTCCAAAAAGATTGTCATGCTATTTATCATTTCTGATATTCACTAGCTTATAAACTGCATCTTGAACCACATATTTCTTGATTCAGCTTAATGGTACAAAAAGAACAGTATTTATTTACAGTGAAGACAAACTCTTTTGTATAAATCATACCAAATTTTTCATTATATCACAAATTATTGCTAAGGATAACAAAACTGACTCATCTGGCACTAAAAAATAAACAAAGGTTTGAGGATTTCCCTCATAAATTCAGCAGAACATAATCCCATTTTATAACAATGAATTATAACAAACAAGACGTTTTTTCCTATTTTAAAAGTCTGCTATTAATTATTAACTGGATCAAGCTTCTCTCCACTTATCTGACCTTATGACAAACACGTCTGGGAAATTTCCATCTCTGTATTTATGCCTGTCCCTCTCTGACATACAATGCTGGGACACTCTCTTAGGCTCATGTCTGACAAGCAGAAATGCAAACTGGAGGACTGCAACCCTAAAGCTGGGGGCTGCAGACGTGTAACAGTGGTGAGAAGCACCCAGCCAGCATACCTTAAAATATTTAAATATAACCAAATGTCACCCAAGGCAATTAGACCCAAAGCTTGCTGTGCCCCCACTGCCAGACCCTGCTAAAGCTCCTGCTGTTTGTACCAGGGGTCTTTAAGGCAGCACTGAACTGTCCAGGGCTGGTCATGGATAGCCCAAGGTTCAGGCCATGCAGGGGCCTCCAGACCAATTCTGTGCTTGCCTTTGGCCATCCTGCTTTCAGGTAAAGGGGTTTTGGGCCAGGAGAGAGGCACAGACAACTAACTATGCTCTGCATCTCCCTTTGTCTCCCCCTGCTCCCCAGTGGGCTGTGTGTCAGCTGGTTTATTCCCATTTTTTGGCTGGTGGCACTCAGCACTGCTCTCACAGAGCCACGATCCTGCGGCCACTGGATTCGGCTGGGGCTTCAGAAGCCTGACCTGCCCTGGCTGGAAGGAGCTCCTGGCTCCCCTCTGCCTTGGCTAAGAAGCCACCAACAAGATTTGGTGTCACTGATATCAAAAAAGGACCTGGTTCAGCCTCACACACTTTGAGAGCAGCCAAAGTGTGCCTCAAATCAAAGATCCTTCTTACGTCTCTTGTCATGCACATCAAGGGCTGCCCTTTCAAAGTGTACAAACATTGCCTTTGTTCCTGTGACAGACACCCTCCTGCCCACACCTCCCAACGCTCCTGGGGTGGTTTCTGTGATTTTTTTTCAATTCCTCTGGAACTTCCTGCCACATCTGTAACTAAACAGAAACCCAGAAGGAACTCAGCTTTCACCTGTCGGCTGCCATGCACATACAACCTCCCCTTTTCCATCGCTTTCCATTAGAGCCTTTCATCATTTCCAGGGCTTTTCCACATTTCCATTTTCATCTATCTGCTCCCTTGGGAAGTGCCATTTTCCCTTATAACTGCAGCCCCCTTGCTTGGGCCATGTTTATGGCATCAAGGCAATGCATAACTCTGGCTGCTGTTTGTGCTTGGGAAGTGCATCCTTTGGCCTCAGGAAGAGGTCTCCCCATCTGTGTGCCCTTCCTACAGGAAGGATGCCTTTGGCATCACTGCCTTTTGTGCAACAGCTGTTGGGCTCACGGGGCTCAGCCATGTCCTCCACCTACTGACCCAGTGATGGAAAACAGCTCGAGCTTGGGAACAAACAGATGGAAGGAGTGGAGAGATGGGAGCTTTTTTCATGCGGCCCCAAAGTCCCAGAACTCAAGCAGCTTTGGCAGATATTGGGTACTCTGCAGCAAGAAAAATCCCTAAATGCATAGGCAGGGAATGTCAGATGGAAGAAGCTCAAACAACAATGGAGTCCACACTCAACACAATTGTTGCACAGCTGTTGTCCCAAATTACACAGCTTAGATTTGCACACTCCCCAACACTTCCCAGTGCAAATAAACGGCAAGACTGCACTACTTGTGAGCATAAAAATGCAAAGCACTCAAAAATAGCCAAAGCAACCACCACAGATACGCAAGGAATTAACAGCAAATAATCAGAGAGCAGCAGCCATTGTGGAAAACTGGTATTACTTGAAGACAGGAATCATTCAAATGTGCTTCTTCTCAAACTTACATCAGATTGCTATTGCTGTTACCAGAGCCCAGTGAAGTAATTTCTAATTTCATTCATGCAATGTATTTTTACATATCTAAAAGCACGGGAAGAAATCTTTTCCCCACAGAACCTGACCCAGGATTGGCCACTGCCTTCCATAGAATTAAATATTCACCCACAGGATTTTCTTTCCTGTTCTGGCCTCCTCTGCAGTTCAGGTCTTAATGAAATGCTGAGAGGCTCAGAAAACAGCCCCTTTATCTTTGCCATCAGTAAGGGGTCAGTCTTGTGGGAATTTGGAGGTTTAAGATTTGTGGGGATAGAGAGGTTTCAGGGAACTGCCCTCAAACTGCTCACAGCACCACTGGGCTACTTTTGCAGAAACTCTGTTCTTTGGAGGTTTTTGAAAGTGTGTCTTCATTCTAAATGCACTCTTAGGTACTTTCCAGAGAAATATTTATGTTCCTGAGCTGACTTGGAAAAGAGTCCAAGCAAGGTTGGTTTCCAGTGAGGCTCTGCCCAGCTCATTTTGGTTTCCATGAAACACAAAGAGCTCGAGACTGGCCAGGGTGATACAGATCCTCATGTGGTGCTAGATGCCAGCAGTGTCCTGGCACTCCATCCTCCCATCCACCCACATAACCACACCTCCTCTTAAGCACAAAATCCCAATTTTTTCTGATTTGTTCAATTTTCAGCATGTGCAGGCTGTGGTTGTTACCTCCTACATGTTACATTAAGATAGTGAACATAACCTGGGGGTGCTCCAGCTCTGCTCCTTTTTCTCTCCGGCTGAAACCTGTGCCTCTTAAAATTCAACTATTTTTTTCTTCATATAAATAACAACAAGATTTGGCCCAATTGACATTCTTTGTCTTATCCAGAATTTAGGGATCCGGTATAATTTTCCATATTTCCATGCACTAGTAACAGGTTTCAACATTAGTACTTAACAGTATCAGTGAGGAGCTGTTTTGTGAGGACAAAAAAAGGACTTTTGATTATTTTAGCAATCATTTCAGTGCCTCCTTTTATTTGACCATTATCATCTTCCATCCAGAAAGTTTATTTCTGCCTAGCTAAATACACAAACATGCGCCCACACACTTATCTCTGTACTCATGCACATCCACACAAATAAGCATTTCCAAATATTTCTGAGTGGTGGTGAGCTCCTGTCTCTGAGAAAGAGGCATGTGGAGCTCCACATGCTCATCAGAGGAATTATGAGCCAGCAAATCAATAGCATTGACTATCAGACCCTTGGTACCAGGAGCTGTTATGAGCAGAGCAGCAACCCACAGTGGAGAGGATTTGCAGGGTGTTGCAATGTGGCTGTTGGTCATGACTTAGAATGAGGAGATGTGGTCTTAGTCCCATCTAGCATGAACAGAAAAGCTCTTATGGTCTATTTTTAAAAATATCTGACCTTTTTTTTTTCTCTGATTAATTTTTGAAAAACAGTGGCAGCCCCCATGGTTTTTTATAATGTGTAACTGTGTCCTAGACATCATCTGGGAATGTTTCCTTCCTGGGGGAAGTGGGGGAGCGTGGACCTTTGGGGACTCAGTGGAGTGGGTGACGTGCCAGGCTGCTTGGCAGGGTCAGGGCTGAGGCAATTCTGGGCTTGCAGGAAGCCTCAAAACCAGGGGAAGCTTTAAAGCCTGGAAGTGGCAGCCACATGTAGTTGAGAGGTCTCTGAGGTGAGGCAATGAATGATTGGTGGTTTCCATGATATCACATTTTGACTTAGCTGCCCTGTTCAGCCCCTGTGCCTGTTTACATGGAGCTGGCCCTTAGAAACCCGCTCAGCGTGAGGCGAGAGGTGTGTGCCCTGAATAAAAACTGGGGTTTGTGTATTTTTTAATGGTTTTGAGGTTCTAACTGGACTTGCTCTCCTCTGTTTCATCCAGTAGACTACAGCTGGAAAAGGTAAAGCCACCAGTCATGATGGCTAAAAAGGGAAGGGCATAGATGTCTCTTTTCTGACTGCAGACAGAAGTTTATTCATTAGAAAAACTCTTCTAAGCAATGAATAAGAAGCATTAATACTTTTTTCTATTTTTGCTAAAACTCCCAAGTATATATTTGGAATATTCTATATTCAAAATGTTGGTGGAATAAACCACGGATCTGAATTTTTCAAGTCTCACATAGGTGCATTTACCAGCAGACAAGTACTGATTTCCACATCTAATGTCTGGCCCCTCTAAATCAAAGAAAAGTTTCCAGTGGTCTAATTTTTCTAGGTATTTGGTTCCTGCCAGTGAAGTTTTCAAAGCACCTCCTTGCCTGCTTCTGCACAGAAACTGAGCCTTAACAGCATTAGGACTGGTTCCTGTCTCAGCCCTAAGCCTATTTGGCTTCATAGGATTCCCCGCCTATGTTCCAGTTCTAGTTCCAGGTAGATTTGCTCAAAACTTATCCATCTTTACAGAATTAAAAAGGCTTCCTTTCATGTGCAATCAGATATAAAAATAGACCAGTTGAAAGCAGTTGAATGTCTCTGTCATTCCAAGTGAAAACCCTGGCACGTTCCTCAGGAATGCGATGACTCAAGTCCCCAGATAAGACAAGACCAAATAAATAATGACAATAGCAAACCCAGAACAGCTAAATTCCAAAGCAGTGCCTCAAAACTTGTATTTAAATCACTGTAGACCACCAATTAAGTTCTTACGTGCAGAGTAAGGAATAATTCCTTTTCCTTTGGTTGAGGTGAGCCAACCCTTACCTCCCACAGATGTGCTCTAAAGCCCAGCCACTGAAATGTGTGGTGGGAGATTTCTCATGTTAGAGGTGTCTCACTTTGCATGGAACAACCAAATAACCCTTGGACAACTGAGAGTACCTGAAAATTAGTCTTTAGCCTGTGCTTAGGGATATTAATCTTCCTCAGGGGGAGCCTGGCTGTCCCATACAGCAGAGACTGGCAGGTAGGCTGCAGGTGTTGCCAACAGAGGAAGGAGCTTTTCCATTTATTGCCACAAGCTCCACACTGGGCTTTTGAACTGACTGATGAGGAAAACCTGCTAGGAGAAAAGTTGGGAGTGAGCGAGCTTGTCTGAAGAAGAGAGCTGGCTCTGGCTGCAGGGGAGCTGACCCCAGCCCTGCTGCTGGACACTGCTGCTCCTCAGCCCCGAGCTGTCAGTGCTTCCTGCCAGCCACCTGGCTCATTTTGGCTCTGGTTTGAGGCCACCAGCCGTGCCTCATTCCCACTGCAGCCCATGCCCTGCTTCCACCCCTCTGTGTGGTCCTTCCATCAGTGCTCTGGCCACCTCTGATGCCATCCTGGCATGAAAGTATCCCACAGCTGGTGAGGGGCTTGGAGCACAAACCCTGTGCGGAATGGCTGAGGGAGCTGGGGGTGTTCAGCCTGGAGAAAAGGAGACTCAGAGGTGACCCCATCACTCTCTGCAGCTCCCTGAAAGGTGGTTGTGCTCAGGGGGGTGGTCTCTGTCTCCAGGCAGCACTGACAGAACCAGAGGACACAGCCTTGAGCTGCCCCAAGGGAAATCCAGGCTGGGTATTGGGAAAGAGTTTTGTACAGAAAGGGTGATAAAGCACTGGAATGGTCTGCCCGGGGAGGTGGTGGAGTCACCATCCCTGGATGTGTTTAAGAAAAGATTGAATGTGGCACTCGGTGCCATGGTTTAGCTGAGGTGTTAGGGTTGGGCTGGACTTGATGATCTTGGAGGTCTCTTCCAACCCAGTGATTCTGTGATCCTGTGGTTCTGTGATGCAGGCAGCTGTCGAGCCAGGTCTCATCTGTACTCGTGTGATAACAGCCTCACCTTGTACCTGTGAGGGCCTGTGACACTTTGTAGGCCCCTGAGTTATCCTTTGGGCTGCTGAGGAGACCTGGCTGTGCTGCCATGCAAGGGATGATCTCTTCTTTTTGGGAAGACAGCTGCCATGACTGCCAGACTCAGAGTGGAGTTTATGTGTACTGGGCACAGCCTGAAGCTAACAAGTCCCATGAGCACACTGGGAGATGTCTCACTTTCGGAACCTCATTTGGACTGAAGGTACAGGTGTGCTCCGTTTGCTGTGTTCAGGCCTTAGGGCACACAAGGAGTGTGAACCAGGCAGGATCAAACCACTCAGAGCTCAGTGATGCCAACACATTACACGTTTCTCTCTATCACTTCCTTTTTTCCCCCCTGTGAATGATTCTTGACCTTTCTTGACAAATTAAGGCTTCCTGGTTTACTTCCAGGCTCTTTAGTCAAATGTTGATTCTGCTCTCACGCCTGAATTTGGATGCCATGGTAATGTTAAAGGTTAAAAATTAGATGTTTAAAAGAGGATCTTGAGTCTTCCCAAGCACATTTGTGCTGTGCCCACCAGCCTGACAGATAATAATTGTCAAAAATTTTGACCAACCCAGCCCTTTGATTGCCTGTTTTCCTCAAGAATTTTAAACCACCCTTGTGCTTAACACACTTTGTTCCTAAAGCCCTGTGGGAACCCCACAATATCACTGGCCAGGGCAGCACTGCTAAAGGCAAAGCTCATCTAAAGGTTCTCTTTTTAACTTTTCTGGCCTGGGCTCATCCACACAGTTGCCCACACATTTGCTAATGTGAGCAGCTGCTTTGCAAATATCTTTGAGAGGAAGGCTAGTTCTGTATTTCAAAAGTTCACAAATCAAGCTGCACTGAAAGGCCTCTTTAACCTCAGCCTTAAGCATCCTCAGCATATCATTAGGAAGATTAGCAGAGCCTTTAGCACCCCACTGAATTTCCTTATGTATGGAAAGGCCTGGCAGATCAAAGGAAACATTACTTCAAATAGCTTGTGACTTATCTTGTGCTTACCCTAGCACCACTGGCCTCTCAATCATCTTATTTTCTTCCAGTAGGGATTGCTTTGAAAGACAACAGTTTATCCTCCAAGAGCCTTGTTCTGACCCTTTCATCTTTCCCAACATTCCTTACTGAGATGTGCAATTAAAAGAAGTTACAAACCAAATAGCTGGTAGATAAAAATGTGTTCAAATTAAGCAAATAGTTGTGACTCATAATTACAACTTGGTTCTGCTAATGAAGTGACTAAGAATCTGAGTAAAATCATGTTTATTCTTTATAGATTTGCCTGGGACTTGGCAGAAACTCTTCACAAACACTGAGGTCAATGATGTTTGGCCTTCTTTGGCATTTTCCAAGTAGGATGTGAACGACTACAGAGAGCTGAGGGGTCAGTCCAAGTTCTGCAGCCACATGTGGGTGTGTTTGGACCTTTCCACCCACACAGAAACCCCAGCTCAGGGTGTTCCAGCTGCAGGGCCCACCCACATGGACTGACTGCAAGCAGAGGTATCTGATTCATTAGCATGCCCCTTATAAAACTGTATTATTCATCAGTTTAAGGTATTAACCACTTTCTCTTTAAATTTCCTTCTGGGGCTTGTTGTTTATTCTGTAGGTGTGTTATAGCATGTTGTAATAAGAAATCCACCTTCATTTAATCAGCTTAAAACATTTCCAGGTTTATTACTTACATGTAAATCTGAATTGAGATATACATGCAATAATCAAGGAACATGGATTTGCAAATAAGATGCTTGACCTTTACCTTTTTTCAAAATTACAGGACTGGTAACTCCTGCATAAATGAGTCATCTGAAGAATTAAAAATCAGGTACATAACTGTTACTCTGACATATCTGTTTTAGTTAGGCATCAGCTGCTATTTCCATCCTAAATCCCATTTTCATGGGTATATAATTTGATGTATTCAATTATATGGGGCTTAAACTTCCCTTAGTACTCTTAACTTCACAAATAAGCGTGGCAATTCGAAGTTAAATGACTGTGCTTCAAAAAGTGTCATTTAACAATAAAAGGAACAGATTTGTGTTCTAAGGTTTGGGTGCAAATGGTGAAAAGGAACCTTATAAAATTATGGTTTAGATTGCTTCGCTTGGATTTAACCACTGTGGCATTGAACAGCATTTTAAACCAAGTCTTTTGTTACTTCCATTCCACTTCTTTTCAAATTAACTTTCAAACACCGCACACTTTAAACAGCTGGGAAAGAAATCATCTAACAGATATCATCAATCTCCCATCCTCAGACAAACAGGCTGTGTTAACAACATAATGCCAATTATCTGCAATTAAAATCAGTATCGGACAAGGAAACATGGAACTTTCATAGAGTGATCCGGAATACTTCGAGTCAGAACCAGAGATATTTTTAAAAAATATGAGCACTGCGATCATAAATTTTATGTCACTTAACTCAGAGATGGCTGCCTTCTAACCCAGATGGGCAGAGAAGTGTGCCCTTCACATCCTGCTGTCATGTAGATATTAAATTTGTCAAAACTCCAGTGACATACCAAAAACTGGAAAGAAAATCATTGAGCCCTATTGTTTCCAAGAAGATAAATTCCAGTTATTAGATTTCATTTGTCGTCCTTGGCATCTAAGGTCAAGGTCTTCCTATAAAAATGCCAATTTTCTCACCAGTTCTCCTGGTGCATTTTGTAATCTGTTGGCATCACTTTGCCTGCAGATAAGGGAGGAAAACTAGAAAAATCTGGTGTCTTGGATGCAATAACCATCCCTTTTCAGGGTGGACCTTAACGGTCTGGGAGCTCTGGATATTGTGGGAGGTTTTCTGGCGGGAGTGGAACAAGAATTATTAGATCTCCTTTACTCAACTTCATTTAGTGCTCAGCCCCTCTTCTAAGGTTTGCCTGTATTTGTTTGATGTATTTGGGCTGGAGAGGGCAACTTCTGTCCCAAAAAGTCTCCAAAGTTAATCCTAAGCAGACCCTGGGACTTTCTCCAAACCCCGTGGTGCAGAGTGGGGAACGAGACGAGTGCTGCTAGCACACATCTCTGAGCCTTCCTCTGCAGTGGAGGCAAAAGAGACGTGTGGTGGGCTCCAATCATACATCACTAGCATTCATAAACCTTATTTCCTGCCAGCAACAGCCACTCAGCACTGAGAAATCATAATTTCACAGTGGATTGCCATGCAACTTGAAATAAATCCCCGAGGCAGAGCTCCACGCGCTCTGTCCTGGAGTGTTGCAGGCAGCCCCCAGGAAGTCTGCTAAAGGAGATACTGAGCACTCTGCCTTTAGTGGTCCCCTTTTATACACAAAAATTCTCTTTTTTGATCTATTTTTATGTGTATCTGCATGTAAATATGTGTATATGAGAAGTAGGAAAATGCCTTGGGAATATAATTCCCTACGAATGATAGCTATTATTAGCCAGAAATATGAGACTGTTCCACCTCTGTACCATCTGTGTTAAAAAGCAGCTTCAAGGCTCTAGCAGCACTGAAAAAGCTGCCAGAGCACTTTTCTTATCTCTGCTGCCTGCAAAGAGAAAATTAGTAAAGGCTCCCTGATACTGAGCAATTGAATGTGTTTACCAAAAGGACACAGAATTCTGCTCTGGACTCTGTAAAAAAACACTGTATAAACATCTTCCTTATCATTTACTGTACATCTTTCCCATGCACTTATTTTTTATAAGTATCTTAAAATACCCAGCATGTTCTTGCCATTGTATTTCTAGGAGTATTTTGAGCAGATAAGCTATTTCCTTACTGATGTCTATATTCTGCTGAGTCAAATATTTGCACTCGATTCAAACAGTAAAGATGAAAGTTTGACATTTTAGGTTTTCACTTTTCTTCCAGACTCACAAAACAAGAAGTAGTTTCCCCAAATAAATCTTTTCTACAAGGCATCTTTGGTCAGAGAGCTTTGTAAACACATCTCGTAGAGTGAAGCAGCACAGGGCTGAGTTTAAGGCTTCCAAATCCACAATAAAATTAAATAGTTAATTGGGAATGTGGATGCATTTCAGAAGATGTAAGAGCCAAGAATGCCTTCTGCCTTCACTGAAACTGGTAACACATGTTTTTCCTTGTAGCCCAACACAGAACCAAACAGAAGAAAATACTCTCACAAAATAATTTGGCATTAGAATGATAAGATTCTGATTGGTGTTAATGGATGTGAGACCAGCCTTTCATCGCACTGCAAATAATTCTTTGAAACCAGCATTAAATCACACATTCAGAGTCAAAGACCTCTCACTCAGGCAGCTCTGGGCTGCTATGATTTGTTTCCACTCCATAGATTGTCCATGTATTTAAATGCAGTTGTAACACTGCAGAGCTGATCTCACCAAACTCTGCGTGTCCTAATTCATCTTTGTGGTGATTTTCTCCTTTAGATCATAGTAAAAGGCACATTTTGGTGTGTAACTGTGGCTGAAATCCGAGGCTGGGCATGAAAGTTATTTTTTAACATTCTGGTGGTAACAGCTGTGAATTGCTCAGTGTATGCTGCTCTGCCCAAGCCGTGGTACTTTATTTTGTCCTTTAAACAGACACCATTTTTGCTCGTACAAGGTGTGGTTTTCAACCTACATCTCCATGATGCAATTCATGAAAAGAATATTAAGGGGTAAGCCTGGGTGCTTTCTTGGACTGCCCAGCCTGTGAGCACAGGGAGGGCACACGGATCACCACAGTGAAAACAGAGGTGTGAGCTCGCTCTGCAAAGGTGGCAGGTGCATTGCAGGACTACAAAGGGGACCTGCTCCGTTTGGGAACATGCCATAAACACAGCAGCTGAGGCAGGAAGGGCTACACTGAGCTCATGTTTATTTTAATAGTGTTTGTTGCTCTGCTCAAACAACTCCCTGGATTATTTTGACCTCAAGCGCTCATTCCAAAAAAGCCTTTGTGTGTAAACACCACCTGCATGGTGGAGCTCACCAGGAGCCACTGCTGCCACTGTGTTACTTTCTTATCATTCATAAGGTGGAATTGTGGCCGCCTGCACAGCCAGCCCAGGGGCTGCCAGGCTCTGCAGATGGCAGACACGTGTGCACAACATCCACATTTTATAGCTCTGGTCAATGAAATGAAGGCTTTCCCACCTCTGAGGCTGTCCTGGTAAAAATTGTCTCTCTTTAGTTGCTGGTTAATCTCTGTCCCTGTGATTTCCAGATGATACTGTCTTTAAATATTTGCATTTAATTTTGGCATTGTTGAGCAGTTGGCCTACCTATTGGATTTTCCTAGAGCCAACATTTTCTTGGTGTTATCTTGTGTTTTAATTTATTAGCTCCCCTCCTTAGTGAAGAATTAACTTTGATCTTCTCTTATCTGCTCTTGTGTTTGTGGTGAAAGTTATCTTCTCCAGTGCAGTTCCTTATTTTCTGGCTTTATGGGGAAACTCAGAGGTTAAAATCAGCCCTTTTCCTCAGCCTGTGGTACCCCAGGGGTGCAGAGCCACCTCACCTGAGCTGAGCACCTCTGGAGGTGGGAGCAGGAGCAAACCTGCATTTCACACCGTGCCTTGGGTTTGGGGTCACTGTGTGGTGTTTCACCTGGTTTATCATCTGAACATTCGTGCATCTCCAATGACTGGATTACCACAAACCCATTTTTTAATTGTCCTAACAGGCAAACAGTTCTGAACAGGCAAATGGTTAAACCTCCTTAGGGGTTGAAGAAGGAGAAATATGAAACCTCTCAGACAGCAAAATATGCAAAACTCAGTTCTGCTTTCTTCGAACAGGCTAACTTGTATTTTCTATCAAATATTTTCAAATATTTTTTTATCTCTTTTGGCTCCTGAAAAACAGTTCCCATAAAATTGCAACTTCAGACATTAAAAATAAAATCTGTGCCTATTTACTTATTTGTTTACTTATTTGTTCAAACATCTCTTCAGGTGTCAAATGCAGAAGAGGGGCTTTCTGTGCAGAGGAGTCACACCAATCATGCAGACTTCAACAGATGGCAGTTTGCACAGGTTTAGTTAAATAAAAATGTAAGGGAAATGATCCCAGTGAAGGTCTGCCTGCTTCATCCTCCCTCTCTGCTGGCATCCAAAGGCAAAGAGCAGGAGCAGAACAGGCCCAGACAATCCCCCCACTCAGACCCTGCCCGCTCCTGCCTGCTCCCAGCTTCAGATGTGCTTTCCATGATTTGACAACCCTCAGTGGATTTCCAGTCCATGGACTCGTCCAGTTTCCTCCTAACCCTTCAGCATCCACAGTCTCCTCTTTCATGACTTCACAGACCTTGTCCCTGCCCTGTCAGCTGCCTCTCTCCTGGGACAGCCCTCCTGGGTTTGGTGGCTTCCCGTGTGGGAGCTGAATGAGTGACACTTTGTCACTCTTCAAATCACTGCCCCAAAGGAGAGATGCCACAGGTGACCACAACAGACAGCAGTTTTCCCATGGGAATTACTCTGTGCTGGGAATGGGATGTATAAGATCATTTTACGTGGATATGATCAACCCATGGAAATCCCAAAGGCACCTTTTATCACATTTTCTAGCTCCTCCATGTTATTATGATTAGACTCTAGGTTTTGGATTTTAAATTGCCATCACATGAATGCCTCAGCAATCAGAGGAATGGCACATTTTAGTATGTACAGTGTCTACAGTGTTGAGAATAGTTCTGGAATTTTTTTTTTTTTACAATGCAAATGTTTTCAGGGCTTTCTGGTTATTGACGCTAATCAGGAGTAATTTCCAGAGAATATTTTACTATAGTTCTATAAAAGCTTGTAAGGAGCATCACCAGTACAAGTGCATGCAGGAACAAATAAATTAATTACAATGTGAGTTGTTGGAGGAGATAATGGTTCTCTCTCCTTGACCACATGCCATTCTGGAGAGATATGGAGCATCTGACTGCCCAAGAGCTCATTTACACTTCACAGGACCATTACTTACACATCTAAATGGTATTTTTATAGTCTTACTGAGCACTTTGAATATCACAATTCTACTCCCTAGTTTAAAGAGGGAACTAAAATCAAATTCCCATTTAGTGATCAGACCCTTTTACATTTAAAAAAAAATAAATAATGGATGAATTGAGGTGTCTGATCACAATTAATTCTTTTGCTCTCATTCGATTTATTTTTTGCTCTCTGCAAGCAACATTTTCTACTTAAAAAGTAAACACAATAAAGAAAATAAAATCAGGAGGAAGGAAATGTGTAAATCTTTGTCAGCTTTGCATTGCCACAATAAATGCAATGTGATATTTCCAGCATCCACTAGAACAGCATCATTTTTGCTGCTGACAGTGTGATTACTCTTTTTTTTATGGGAGAAAAACAGGAGCTTTTCCCTGTGTTAAGATCTCATTTTCTTAATCTCATTCACTGGCTGGTACCAGACTCCTCAAATTGGACATTTTTCTTCTCAAGCCATGCATGGATGTACATTCTGATCCTACTGTTAAACTTAATGGAAAAAAAAACCAACTGTGGCCCGACCATGTCAGCACATTTTTATGAGGAAAACCCCAGAGTCTCTTATTCGAACTCTTGGTAGCTCATGGGTTTACATGCAGCTTTGGTAAGAGCTTTTATAAAAGTGAACGTGTTTTAAACCAGTATTTGTCAGAATTCTATATTATTACATTTTTCCAATTCTGTTGATTTATGTGTAATCTTCTCATTTCCTCCCTGAGCCCTGTAAAAATGATCCTCACTGCTGTGCTGCTCATGCAGCAAACACTGGCCAACTTTGCTTCAGATGGCTGTTTGACTCTATCCTGACAGTGTCCACATGCCAAAAATTCCCTCACTAATTATTTCTGTCTCCTAAATCTTCTTTCCCTGCTTTTCCCTCTCCATGGAAACTCTCTCTTGACCTATATATGTGCCCTGTTTTAACAGTTTGTTGCTATACTGTGGCTGCTCTCAACCTTATATACATTTTCTTTTCTTCTGTATAACAAACTGCAGGTAACAAACACACAGGCCTGTTAAAATCATTCCAGACTGTCAACCCTCATTCATTTTTTTTGGTGGGAAAATTCAAATGGAGGCCTCCATCCCCTAGGAAATCATTGCCCTAAATCTGTTGCACAGTTTGAGTCTATGAAACCAATTTGTTGCAAAAAATTAACAGCTTAAATAAATTTATGTATGCCCTTGTTCCTAATAATATTTTTAAATGAAAGTGCATTTTTATGTTAAAATTTAAATTCTGTGGATTTTTAAACTCATTCTTTCAAAGTTACTTTTCCCCCAAAGTTTGGCCCCACAAGTTATAAATTCTTTATTTGAATTATAATCATAGAATCATAAAATGGTTTGGGTTGGAAGGGACCTTAAAAACCTTCTTGTTTCAACACCCCTGCTGTGGGAGTGGCCTTACAAAATATATTTATTTATTTTATAAAGAGTCCAAGTTTCATTGCATTTTTCTAGTTTTCTTATTTCAAAACAAAAAATCCTTACCAAATCAGCTCCCAGAATCCAATAGGTGTTAGTTAAATAACATAACTCCTCCAAGTATGGTGAACCATCAATTTTTAAAATAATTGTTTTTTTTTCCTACAGCTCTGTTTATTACATTTATTATAATAAAATACATTTATTTTATCTTTATACACTTCCATTTCCTAATTTATTTGAATCCTTTCAAGTTCTATTCCAGGAGCAGGATTCTGCATTCCCAGGGAACGTGAGGGCCCCATAAGCAGTAAATGCTCCCTGTGTAAGTCCTTGGGTCTGGCCCCTGCCCCAGAGAGCTCAAAATGAATAACAGAGCAATATTTAACCCCCGTGCCATCTCTTGGTGTATGCACAATCCTAAATGTGCAGCCCCATGGGGTGAGGTGGCCTCCAGTGGCTGAGGGACATCCCTCAAGGCAGCGAGGTGACACTGGGGGCAAGGTCTGTGTCTTCTCATTGCACATCCCTCTGGAGCCCTGGAGGGCAGAACTTCGTTCACACACTCCGGGACTCTGCTCCTCCAGCACAGCCTTTCCTTACCTGGCTGGGGGGGGGCTTTTCCTCTGGTTGTCACTTTGCAGCCTGCCTCAAAAAGGGCCTAGAACCCCTCAATGAACTTGGTTTGGGCTTCCTGTCTCCTCTGTCACTGAGTGACTAATTACTAATTTCCAGCTATGAATAATTTACATTACATCCTCCTTCTTAACCTCAGGGGTATTTCCTTGGATTTATGTGCGTTAGATTTCTGCAGACATCTTCATGCTGCTGCAAAGGCTTCATTGAACACCTGCCTGAAATAAACAGCAATTTTCCAAGCAATATTTTAAAATATTTTACATCTGTCATGAAAATTAAGAAGTTTATCTCTGAGTTCTCTGCTAAATCTAATGTGTCAGATTGTTCTTATTCTTATATAGGAGTCTTTAAAATTCTGGTTGCCCAAAACTACACTGCACTTCCCTACACACTTATTCTTGCCTTGTCCTTCAGTCTTCCCCCAAAAATCTCTTTGCAGAGCCTGGATTATGATTACTGTAGTAGATGTTCTGGCTGCTACCAGCCGAGCTGGTTCTTATTGCTTTTTATCACAATCCTTTCTGGTGATCTGGGCTGCCTACCAGTGCCCAAGGGGATGTTTTTCCCAAACATGTAATTATCCTGCATTTGCCACTTCCAGTGCCAGGACTGAACCCCTGGCCAGTCTCTGATTAGCCAAACTGAGAGCCCACAGCTCTGTGCTGTTGATCCCTCTCCCCTGCCTGACCTAAATTCCATTCTACACCTGCCATGCTGCGTTTGCTTAAATCTGGAACAAATTCTGGTTCTTGATGTACTGCCAGTCTCGGGTTTTAATTCGGGGAGCTGACTGGGCACAGGGATTTGTGTCTGCACCGACTTGTGGGCCTGCCCCAGGACTGCTGTGCACGTGCCTCTGACTCAGAAAGCTCCAGGGATGGAGGGAACACCCCAGGCTGCAGCCTCTGCCCAGAGCCCCTCGCTCCTCCTGCTGCTTCCACTGTGCCTGCTCCTGCTTTGGGCTGGCACTCCCTGCCCAGGAAAGTCTGAGTGCATAAAACCCATTCAGTTGTGGATGAAAAAAAAAAATAAAAAAATAACCAGCACCATGGAACAAATGCCTTCTGTAGAAGTCGTATTTCAAAAAGTGTAGCTCAAAGTAAAAAGAAGTTTCTCGGAGAAATGTGGTCACTGGCTCTATGTTCACTTCCCTTCTGGAAGGGATTTATATATTTATATCTTTTTTTTTTTCTAATACATGATGTAATCCATGTTTTCCTCTTACAAATAATAACATAAACATCATTCTATAACATATAAATAATAAAATAAACATTAATCTGCAGCTGGGGCTATGAAGTAAGGTGCCACAGTTCTTGCCACCTTCAGATGAATATTTACTTTTATAATTTAAACTGACCTATCCTTAGGGAAATTGGTCAGAAACCTGACGTATATCCAAAATTAGTGAGCACTAGAATATTTTGATCCAAAGAACTTGGTCAGAGCCATAGCTGAAATGTGACTGGAAAAGTCCACAGTATCCACCAGTCCCGTCCAGGTCAGCATGACACTGTTTTCCTCTGACAGGATCTTTTGGCATGTCCTTGGAGCTCTACCACAGCTGATCAAGGATCAGCACCCCCAGACAAGGCAGAGCTCTGCTCTGCATTTTCACAAAACCTCAGGGCCAGAATAATGGGCCAGTTGATAAAGTGGAAATAATTCTCCACACCTGGAGACCCATGTGAAAGGTGGAGTATCCTATTCTTGGAAATAGGCTCCTAAATTATGCCAAAATCTCATTTGGGAGTCTAAATCCTTGAGTGGATCTGACCAAGGTGATACGATCCATCTGAAAGATCCAGAATTTAAAGCCTTCTGTTTTTGGAATACCTAAACCCCATCAATTTTCCCCTTTTTGGTAAAAAACATCCAGATTCTCTCCAATGTGAGATTTTATTTTAATAAAATCTACTGAAAGGTGCAAAGTGGAACAGTTTAATTAAAATCAGGACAATGGGAAGAGTTTCCAAGTAAGCAGAAACTTTCATGGCTCAAACTACATGAAACACATATTAATTAACATTGCAACATAATTAGTTCAAACGATGCAGCCAGAAAGAAAAGTATTGACGGATAAAATTGAGAAGGTTGGGACAGAGAGTAAAATGAATTATTTGTGTCAGTGTGTCACCAGTAGTTTTTCAGGTGACTATAAATCTAAATTGCTTCCTTGTGTTTCATGAAGGTTGCATTACATTCAAAAGTACTTCTTGATATTGCAGGTGGCACTGGAGGCTGGAATTCAATCTTCAGCATCTCCATTTGGAATTTTCACTGTTGTCAAAAATAAAGAGACAAGGAAGTGAATTCTTTTCAGTTGTTTGTGATGTGGGCAGGGAATTTGCATTTGACATGTGTGTACAGTGCAAAGCTCCCTTGGGGTGTGACCGTGCTGTTAATGCTACCATTAATAATAATGTAAATAAGCTGTCAGCTCAATTCTTAAGTAATTCTGCCCTAAATCTTAGCTTTGATCTCTTCACATTTCAAAGGCAATACATTGATAAGATGTTTTAAATGGTCTCGTTTAGCTTATGCCATCTGACCTTTGAGCAGGTGAAGTGTTGGAGGTGTCTGGACCCCATCTCCTTTCCACAAAGTCATTGGGGCAAAGCCCAGGGAAGAGAGGAACCTCTGGGATTAAACTGAGACAGTGAAATGGTTGACATTAGGAAATAGGGGTGAAAATTGCCCCATTGTTAGATTTACTCTGGTAAATAATATGAGTTTAAATAGTTTGAATATTATTTTGATACTCAGCCATGAGGCTGCTTAGGTTGATACTTTCTTTAGGGTCTGATTTACTTTCTTGTCCCTTGTCCTCATGAGCAAGCCAGCAGTGGTATGGGTTAGTCTGGTACCTTTTACCACAAACAAAATCTCCACTCTGAGGTAAACACTGTTTTTTCTCAGATGAAAATTCTCAAAAAGCTTGGTTTTCATCCTGAAAATTTGAAAATTTCAAAACAGCTTTAAAGTCCAGTAAAAAATAATCAGCTAAGTTACTATAACATTTTTTAAACTCCGCCTAGGGCACGAAGAGTCTAAACTGGATAGAAGATCTGGCCCAATTATTTGGTTAATTCTAGTAGAATTTAAATAATTACAGTTCTTCCATTTGCAAGTGTATCTGCCAGAGCAGCACATCCTGCTGATGGCTGTGAGCAGAGTTTGACGAGGTCCAAGTGTCCCTGCTCCCCCAGCCCAGGAGCAGAGCAGGACTCATGGACAGCCCCATGGCTTGGAGCCAAAGCTGTGCCAGGGCTGCCTTTCAGACCTTCACACTCGGTCCTGAAGGACTTCTGGCAAGATCTGCAGGAGATGGCTGCACGTGCTGAGGTTTGCAAAGGGGCTGAAGGATCACAGATATCTCATGGGCAGCTGGTGCTTGTACTTTTTCCTTTGGAAATCCCAGAGAAACTGATTTCTGCTCACTGACAGGAGAAGCAGGGCCTCCACGTGGCTGGTGTCTTTCCAGTCAAGTACCCAACTCCTCTGGGGCTTTTTAGCATTGTAGCCTTGGAGACAGCTAGAAAAAAAATCAATTACTGAATCAATGCCAAGCGGGAAAACAAGACAAAGAGCCTTCCAAGAGCACAAGAAACTGAGATGAGACTGAAAAAAATCAACAAGAAGAATGGTAGTCCCACTTCATTCTGAAGTGGAGCTCACATAAAATAAATGCTGATGGGTTTGCTTTCCAAGAGGAACGTGGGAGAGAGTGAGCAAGGGAGACTGCAAAAGAAAAATCATTTGTACATTAAATATCTGGAGGGAGCACTTTCAGTCATGCTGGAAACTCCAATTTTTTCCAAAGCATCCTGCAGCAGACTGCACAAATGCCTAGGAAAGAGTAAAGGTGTCTTGGATCAGGCAGCACCCAATATGTTTATGCAGCCCTGATGGAAAGAGACATGTTTATTCAAGCTGCTTGCCAAAATTGTATGTGCTGGAGGCTGCTAAGGAAGGGAAAGAATTTATTATTTGTAACAGTGCAATGTTATATATGTATAAGAAAACCCACCTAAGTAATTCTGGGCTTTCACAAAATGGAGAAGGATCAGGGGAGAGGAAAAACAGGGTGGGGGGACAGGAAAATGCTTTGAGTTGGATTCTTACCTCACAGAAGCTCCACAGTGAGTCAGGGTGAGCAGGAATTGGGCACCAGAGTGTGTTGTACTCCACAGAGGTGACACCACCCTCCCTCCCTTCCCTGCACCACCAGAACCTCCATCCTTAAATGCCTGTCAGGCAACAGGGGCCAGCAAGCCAGCCTAGCTGAACTCCAAGTATTTTTTCTTGGGGTGAATTCCCTGAATCAACAAACTAGCAAGTTTGTAGGTATTATGGAAAATAATGTCTACATTATTCCATTCCTCAAATGGAATAATATCTATATAATGCCATTACTCTAAGATTGCAGCATCTCATCACTAAGCTGAAAAAATAAATAACCAAAAACTCCATGACCTTGGATGTTTGAAAAATTGCAGAGCAATCCTAGATCCTGCAGTGACTCCGAAATGCATATTTTCTAGCATATTTTCTAGCCTGCTTGCTCTAAACTTTGGACCTGTATCTCCTTGCTAGATTGAGCTGGATCTCACTATTGAAATGTAACTCATGTGCAAGAGCCTCATATAATCTGCCTCAAGGAATTATTACTGCACTTAAAGCAAATTGTTTTGCAAGAACTGGGTTTCTGGTTTGTAATAAATCTAAACTTTCTTTGTCTTGCTTTATTTTGCTTCAGTGAACAACATCCACTCATTGTCTTTCCTCCCTGAGATGTTTGAATAATTATTGTTTTCAAAGCAAGAGGTTTTGTTTGATTAAGTATAAATAGTTGTATAAATCTGCATACCTAAAAACATGCACAAATAAAGGGAGATGAGACAGCAAAGAGAAAATGAGGAGAGCAGATGAAAGGAGAAAAAGAGAGAAAATAGAATCTTTCTGTTTGAGTCACTGCAGATCTTCGACTTGCATTTGTGATATTTTCAAGGAGCTTGAGATGCTGGTTCTCAAGAAGAACTTGGGAAGATCCAGTAATGTAGCAGAGGTTTTGTGGACACACATCCTGCATCCCTCTGTCTCCCTCACTTGGCTACAGCCAGAGGCAGGCACAGAAGTAGAGCTGAGTCAGCTGAGTCTATCTTACCTTTTAATTAAATGTGGGGATTCCCTTAGATATTGTTTTAACATTAAAAAAAACCCATATTTTTAACAGGGGCATTTCTGCCACTTTCTTATCAAGCCAAACAACAAAGCGGGGAGTGGGGTGAAGAAATTTACCTCTATCCCAGCCAGCACAAGGACAGGGTTTGGCTTTGTTTTGCCCCTTTCCCAGAAATTCTCTCACAGGGTGATCCTAAACTCTCTGCCCATACCCCAGGGACTGGGTCCTCACCAGCCCTTCCCACCTGCATGGGAAAGCAGCAACCAGGAAGGCAAAAGAGCTTTGGCTGATCATCCCTGGGAGGAGGCTGTGGGTCCCACAGAAATGGCCACTCAGCAGGGGTCAGCAGGGTGAAGGAGAAAGGATTTTGGTGCAGGCTGTGTCCAGATGTGCAGCTGCAGTGTGGGGAATACCTTGCTTCACACAGCACAGTTTGCACTTTTGTCATGTGGAAGCTGAAATCTTTGGGGTTTTTCTTAGGCAAACAATTGCTGTGCTATTCTTGAAGCAGCACTTCCTCCCTCTGGAAAAGCTCAGGCACCTCAGCTTCCATTCTTGTGATCCAGCTCTTGGCTCCCCTGCTCCAGCAATGCATTTGTTTGATACCATAACTCAGGAAAAAATATAAAATGCAATAAAATCTTCAAAATACTTACTAGAGTGGATATTGAAGTTTTATAGGCAGAGATCTTGGGTGCCCTTTACCCTGTAACTTCACTGAAATACTTTGTACCTGAAGAAATTTAAAAACAAATCCATCAAAGGATTTAATTTTCCATGATTTAAGCATCATTTTAAAGAACATTTAGCACTTATTAGCTTTGTGCTTTGTGTAAGTGCATTAGCTGTTGCCAATATTATTTAATCTGTATCTGCATTAACTTGTATTTACCATCTGTTCCTTAAATGGAATCCCTGTAATTGGTTATGTTTAACATTAGATTAATGAAGAAAAATGGGCCTGCAATCACATTTTGTGGTAAACTGTTGTCTCAGCTCTAACTTTAGTGTCATTTGCAGCAGGTGGGCAATGGCAAGGGATTTTGTGATGGTGCCTCAGCAAA
This sequence comes from Promerops cafer, assembly GCA_013398275.1. NCBI lineage: Eukaryota > Metazoa > Chordata > Aves > Passeriformes > Nectariniidae > Promerops > Promerops cafer. The sequence continues at coordinate 138,449 of VZSE01014913.1, read as the reverse complement.
GTGGGTCATGACCAGGCCCCGTGGAAGGTCACCCTCTGAGCCTGTCGGGATCATCTGCTGGGAAAAGTTGGTCCTATTTCCAGTGTCAGGAAAATTCAGCAGAATAGGGCATACTGGAATAAGGAATATTTGTCCTGCAAGGGACAATTCTATTGGTAAGTCAGTATTTTCAGGTGAGGTGTTTATGAAGATTTCTCAATTTGAAATAGCTGTCTTGGGAAGGTTTTGGCAAAGAAGACAATGTGTCACCAATGTGGCAACCCAAGACATTTGTCTCCAACAGGACACCCCAAACTCACAAGCCCTGAATCTGTGGCTGCTTCCAAGGAGTTCTGTCTTAGGAGTACAGTCCCAAGTGCACAGATGAGAGTCCTTTGAGGCCCAGAATGTCACATTCAGAAGGAAAAGCCTGGTTCATGCATTGTTTGGAAATTTCTTCCGTGCCTCCTAGAGAACACACAAACAAAAAGAAAGTAAAAACATACAAAAGAATATTCCAAGAAAATGTTGCCATGAAAAGAAATCGACGGAGAACTTCCTCTGTTTGGATCAGCAAATACAAAGAAAATCTCTACAAACAAACTCCTCTCAGTAAGGATACGAGTGAAGTTCACAGCACAGGTCATGAGATCCTGGGCTGTTACTTCCATTTTGGGGGGAATTACTGGAAGAATTTCATCACTGGAAGAATACAGCCCTGGTGTGTGTTGTATGGCCAGGCCTGCAGCTGGCTGTGGGACTAACACACACCTCCCCTGTGTCTGCTGGCTGCAGCTCCTTCAGGAGAAAACGAGCTCCCTGAAGAAGCTCCAACTCCTCAGAGAGAAATAAGAAATATCTGCTGGTTTCGTCATTTTTCACGCAACAAGGACACTGCTGTGTGCAGTCACCACTCAGACCCTGACACCAGAGCATCAGCTGGGCCTGGTGGTCACGGTGCAATCAGCTGAGGGTCACTGCCCCGTGTCCAGCGTGTCCAGCAGCAGGAGGTTCAGCACAGCTGCACAGGTCTGGTCCCAATGGGAGTTCTTGCTTTATGCCCACGGTGTTTTCCCCTGTGTTTAATATCCTCTAGTCCACTGATTTAATCGTGGAGCTCTAGCCAAGATTACATAATTATTAAACACTCTGTTCTTGAATTCCTTGTAGATCTAGCAAAAAATAGAGTTTTCCCTCGATCCTTTATCGGTTGATTTTGCTGTGAATGATGTATGTGAGAAAGTGTCTGTGCCCACAGTGCAGGCTGTGTGCTGTCTGAAAGATCAGAGCCATTAAAATGCAGGGATTTTCCCCCTGAGATACCTGCAGAGAAAGATATTCTGTATTCACTGCTTCAGCTGAAAAATGCAAAATAGGCCCTTAAACCCAAATGTAACAAAAAGGACACAAGCAGCATCTCTGTAAGCTTGTGAGCATTTTCAGTACAAAGGTGTCTCAACAATTATTTGATTTCTTTGAATATTTTAGTTAGAAGTGCTTTGCTTTTTCCAGCCATTTTTTGACTCACATAGCTGTGACCACACCAATGTCCTATTTCTTCATCAAGGCTGGTGTTTCACTATGGCTCGCTGGAACAGAAGACTGAAAATCAGAGAGCACAAAGCAAATGTCAAAAGAGGGACTTAACCTGCTAAAAATTCCCAGAACTGCTTCTTTTTATTTCACTCTCTCTTCTTTTTTTTTTTTTTTAAAGTCATTTAGGGAAGATCAAAACCCCAACCCTATTAACAAGATGATACAAAGGGCTTTTTGAGCCTGTAACTTTTAAAATCTTCATGTTTTATTATATAAAATGAAATGCCTGAGTGTTTACTTTCTTACCTGTTTGGACTTTGTCTGCTTATTTTAATTTTTTTAAATCACAAGTGTCAGTGTGATCCTTCCCTTCAGTTTCCAGGGGGGAGTACCACAGGCATTGTGAGCTCTTGTTCCTGAACAAAAGAAATGAAAATAATAAACTTTGTAAAAAGTTGCTTCAAAACTGTTTCTAATGTTTAGCTTCAACTCCTGGGCCTGCTAGCCAAGAACAAGGAGGTTTTTTTTAGTTCAGTGGAAATATCTAATTTTAACAGATGAAATAAATGGAGCTAGGCATGTAATAAGGCCATTATTCTGTATAAATGCAGCAGAGATGGTCCAACAGAGATGATCTAATGAGCATCAGCTTGGCTGCTCTAGTTACAGACTGAAAACAAACAGCTCCCAGCATTCTGCATGAGTAACAGGCCCTCAGGAAATGCCCAAACCCAAAATTTCAAGCATCAATCTCCAGTGTAGAAAATTTAATCTTTTATTTACTAGCACTGATGCTACTCAGGACTCCTTGTATGAGTATCAAGGAATCAGACAGCCTCGTTTTTCACTGTCCTGAAAGCAAGTGAGGACAGCCACAAGAGCACTTCCAGATGTTAAATGAACCCACCACATTTCACAGATTCAGGGAGTTCTTTTAGACACCATTTATAGAAGTTTGGAAAGAGCACAAGGTATCATGTTATTAAAAGTTAGGGAGGAGCGTTTTATTTTTACAACAAATTGAAGACATTAATTAGCTTTTTTTTGCAATCACTATTAACATCTGCACTCCAAAAAGGAAGTAGCCCTAGCTACCTATAACTAAATACATCCTTACCATTATATTAATTATTTTGCACCAAAGAATGTGTCCCAAATTTGGCTGTAGCAAGGCATCCACACATTCAGCTGGGTCTGACGTTACTGAGAAGGTCACAGAATTTATAACTTTTTAGGCTGCCATGTTCAGTGGACAAATTGTGATTGCTCTAAGGATTAATTGCCAAACAGCAACAAGAATTAAAGAATGAGTTCTCAGAAGCTCTGCAGAAAAGGGATATCTGTGCAGTTTTGGGGGAACTCTCTGAGGTCCCACATGCAGCCTGGAGCAGCAGCCAGGATGTTTTGCTGTGATGCTTCATCCAGCATTTGTGTCTCATGGAGAATGGAGGAGGACACAAAAATGATAAAAGGGAGAGAGGAGTACTAGAAACACCCACACGTTAAAATAGGAGCATCTCCATTCAAGGTGAAGTTGAATTACTTCCTTTACTCTGAAGTTGGATTTAGTTTGATGAGAATTTGGGAAGAATGACCAGTATATTTAACAATTAACATGCCCTGCATTTTGCATTAACAGGCTGTCAATAAGCCAAGTCGGCTTGGTAGCTTAGAGCTTGCCTAGTTCTGATTAAGTTCTCTCTTTTATGCAAACATTAACTCACTCCTGGCATGCTCTGCTCCTGCTGCCATGGCACAGATTAGATGAAGGAGGAAGAGACTGAGCATACTGGGTTCCACAGGTGTGCAGGCAGCAGCAAAGTGCTTGCCAAAGGCAACAAACAGGGAAAATATAGAAAAAACTCCCTCATCTGCTTAGAACCAGGGTCCTACCAAGGGGCAAAGGGCTTCTGTGGCAATGGGCAAGTGACCAGGAGCTGTAATGGTCACACTGTGAGGTGGTTCCATGCCATGATCGTGGCTATTCCAAGCAGCTTCTGCCTCGTGGAGCTGGTGACTGCACAATAAAGCCATCTACAGGTCCCGACCTATAAATTATTCTCATTATGTGTTGAAAGCAGCTGAGTTGTTTATGCACATCTCAGCTCTGCTCAACAGGAGCAAAGGTTAGTGTGGGTGCCCACAATGAGATCAGTAAATCAGAGAGATCAGTAAATCACAGCCTCACATGCAGCAGGTTGAGGATGCTGAAGCAGAGCTTTAGTTCCTTTCTTTTTCTCTTTTTTTTACCCATGAAAACTTCAATAAAAATATTCTTCTGTCATCCCATCTGGGTACAAGTCCAATTTCACAGCTTCAGCAGTTGCACAGCCTTCATGGAAGAATCAGGAGTCTCTCCTGAAACTTTAGATAATTTGTGGCCTTTTGGAAGCTCTGAAGCAAACCAGAACACAGGGATGGAAATCTACCAATCTAGTTATTAATAACTCTGAAAAAAAAAAAATTAAATTGTGCTGAAGAGAAATGGCAACACCTGTTCTTACCTTCCAGGTGCTTGGAACAACGTTGTTGCTGAGCTTCAGGGATGAAGGGGAGAAATTGTTTCTGCCTGATGCAGTTAGATACAGAGTCCCCAAGGATGAAAAAAGCTGCACAAAAACATGAAAGGGAGAGGAAATAAATAATTTTTAAGGAAATAAAATCAGACAGGCCACCTTTATCCTTTTCCACTCAAACAAGAGAGCATACATGTAAGCCCAGTTGGTTTTTTTACACAGAATATTATAGGTAGAAGTGATTTTTCAGCCAAGTATTAATCTTGTTTAGGAGACAGAAATCAACGTTATGTACAGGATACAGCCTGTGAACCTTTTTTGTATAGATTTTGACATGTAGAAGGGCAGCTGGTGCTGGGAAGGGCACTGCAGAACTCGAAGGGATCCATCAGACCATCTTGAAAGTTACAAAGTCAAACCAATCAGGTTGATTATAAAGAAAGGAATTTTATCACTTATTTTTATTCTGTTCACCTGTGTCAGCAGCATCTGATCAGCAGACAGGAAAACAGTCTCTGACCTGCAAAGATTTCACCTAGTGTGAGTGAAATCCTTCAGCTGAGACACGAGAGCCCTTTTTGAAGGGGAAAGGTTACTTTCTCAGCAGCGTGGTGGGAATTTGGCATCCTACTCCCCTGAACAATATGAAAAATCTCAACCTGAGACTCACTCAGATATAAATCTAACAGCACCCAGATATTTCCCATGGTGGAAAGCCCTGGAGATCCCAGCATGAACAGCAGCAGATGGAGCAGAAGGACCATCACTGTAACCAGTCAATGACGTGAGCACAGAAGTTAATTAACACAGTGCTTTAATCAAGAGAAGTTTTACACCACAAAAGGTGTGCTGTGAGCTTTCCTTCTGCAAAGGGAAAACAGCTCTGGAATTAAATAGATAGGCTCGGGCTCCTTGCCACAGTAAATCTCTCCTAAATCCTTTCACCCCACTCCAAGGGTGGGAGTGGGAGGTGCAGGACAGGGAGGGTGAGCCAAGACTTCCACTGCTCCCGAGGGAGCTGGGATTGCTCCAGCTGCTAAAACGAGGAGCAGGATTTATGCTGCATGTTTGGAATAGCACTTGTGTTAGGCAATATGTACTTCTTAAATTATATGTTTTTCCTGCTCTAGTGCATATGGCACGGCTATACCATTTCTGGAGTAAGAAAATAAAACAAATCACATTCTAGCTGTTTCAGATAAATTCACACAGAATTTCTGCACTGTGTCTGTGATGCTGTCCCACTGAATTTACAGTGCTAGTTGTGTCTGAGCTTTCTGGCTGATCTCTTGTTTACCCTTTTGATAACAATGCCAGGCACTTCCTAAAGTTGCACTGCATCCAGTGAGGAGTCGATGGGAATTTGCTGATTTACACCAGCTGTGACTTCATGCAGGCATTTAGTGGAAATATTACGTGTTTCTTGTAGTGGAAAAAATAATCTCAGTGCTGAAGATGTTTCATTATTCAGTAGCCTGTCTGTATATAGAAAAACATGGTGTCCTGTTGCTCTTTACACTTTTAAGAAACTACAGGTGACTTAAGGGGCAAAAAGGTCCTCAGTCCCTCCAAGAAAAGCCATGGGAGACAGTTAGTATGTTCTACCTAGAAATGTTTGTAAAATAATGGATTAAGTGGTACAGAATCCATAGGTAAATTCAAGTTATGAAGTTATAGCTGTCTTTATGTAATTCAGGTTATTTATACCAAGTTTAATATAGCCACGGTTTCAATCACTGTTATTTTAACATATTTATTTAAAAATTAAAGAATGTCTTAGGTTGCCTGCCAGCTGTATCACAGCCACATCAGTTATCGTGCAAGAGATCAGTCATTCAAATTCAGTGCATGACAAAGTGTAGGAAAAAGAAATATTCCCACAAATGCAAACATTATGAGGAAAGTGCTTTATATGTTGTGAGCCAGGGAGTCAGCTGGCTGTTTTAACTGAGACACTCACTGCTCTCCCCATGTTTATAAATAGCATTATGAAGGGTGTGTTACATGTTCTGAACTACCATGAGAACACAATTTAAATATTCCACAATTCATGTGCTCATTTACATATCCTGAGAGAACATAATGCTAACGTTCAGATTTGGAAGCCTCTAAAATCCCATATTGTCTCGATGGAAACAATTATGGTGAAAGCAAAGCAGGAGCAGAACTGACTTCCAAAGTGGTGGGTGACAGCAGAAGTCCCAGAGCTCCACCACGCACCAGAGCTGGCACCTCCCTCACCCACCTCCTTCAGGAAGGGCCCGTGGGTGAAAAATGAACCCGTGCCTTGGTTTCTGTGGCAGCTCAGCTTGGTTTTGGTGTAATGCTGCTGGGAGCTGCCTTCCAGGCTGACTGGGGAGACAGGGAAAACAGCGAGGCAGAATAAGGAGACACAATCCAATTAGTCAGGCGGGAGGTGACGTCAAAGGCAAGTTTCAATTACAGCGAGATTATTAACGGTGATGGTGTCGGCCTGAGATAAATACAGCCTAGCAGCAGACATGCAAATACTCTCAGTGTGCCTCCAGACATGCTGATAACAGCCTGTGCTGAGGAGTCACTGCAAGGAAGTGTTGGGCACCCCATGCCCAGAGGAACCAGTCAGAGCTGCTCACTGGGACTGGGGCACTCACAGTGCAGATCGTGGCAAGGCCACCACAACTTCCCTGCCTCAACAGCCCTGAGGGCATCACTCCAGGGATGAGCCAGGAGCTGACCAGCCCTTCCTTGCCTGGGAATGGTCACTGTGCATGAATCAGGGGAGGAGTCACAAGGCTGTGGTCTGTCTAGAAACAGCAGAGTCACAGCATGGCCTGGGCTGGAACTGACCCTAAATCCCACCCAGAGCCACCCCTGCCATGGCAGGGACACCTTCCACTGTCCCAGGCTGCTCCAAGCCCCAGTGTCCAGCCTGGCCTTGGGCACTGCCAGGGTTCCAGGGGCAGCCACAGCTGCTCTGTGCCCCCTGTGCCAGGGCCTCCTCATCCTCACAGGGAACAATTTCAGTCACATAAAACACAAGTTGGGACTACAGAAATACAGAAAGCTGAGAACACTGCCAGCTACTGGATCCACTGGTATAAGCTATGGGTATCCATTTCTCTCATTGCTCCTTGAAGCTTATTGATCCTCCATTTGACAAAATTTAATCATCTGACTAAATCACCATCAACCAAACACCCAAATATTTTAAGAAGACTTCATGATTCTCCTTTTTTGCCAATCTGTAAGAATTCTATTTCTACTGCACAGGATTTGAACATAGAAGTCTGTAATTCTTGGTGTTTTCTGTAAATAATTATCAAACCAAACCAAACCAAACCAAACCAAACCAAACCAAACCAAACCAAACCAAACCAAACCAAACCAAACCAAACCAAACCCTACAACAACAACAACAAACCCAACAAAAACCCCAGAGCGTTAGGGTGATCTCTGAGAAACACTGTGTATTTGAAAGACACAAATTTACTCAGATTATGTGTAATGAAGATATTGTTGTACAAAATTATATATAAAACCAGTTGAAGGCCTAATGAACTAACATATCCAGGTTTGGTAAATTGATGTTGAAAAGGACATTTGTGAGATTGAGACAACATTAAAAAAAAGGGTTGAGATCATTCAACTGAAAAAGGTCATTTAGATCCTGTCTAAAATGTAGGAACTTTATGGGTTAGGAAGACAAAAAAGAAATCTACACCTAACTAGCAAAGCTCAGTTGAACAACAATCTCAAATCAGTGTAATGGTTTATTTTATATCCTTTGGGGATCCTGTGTAGAGGGATGTTATTCTGCCATTTTCAGTTCCATCTCTCCCAACAACACTCTGGATTCAGCTGCCTATCCTAAGATTGCAGGAAAATCTAAAAAATTCTTTTTTTAAGTAATATCTTTAATTCAGTCAATGTTATGGGTTGGAGAGCTAGAATTGATAGCTGATTTTGTCTTGTTTTGCCAATAAATGATGTAGCTTTTGTTTCTGAAGGCATATTCTTTTTAATAAAAAAAAAATCTAACAACACAGAGGTGTTCTAGATGATGTCATCTATTTGTAGGGAGTTTTATTTTTTTATTTTTTATGCAATACTAAAAACAAAAAAGATACCAAATATCTGTTCCCAGGTTCTATTTTCTCTTTAAAAAACAACCTAAGACAAAGGTGAATCCTTTCTTCTTTACACAATTTCTCATGAATGTCATCTCCTCAGAGCAGACAAAGAGAATTCTTTCCAGTTCTTCTAAACAGAGGTTCTCTTTGTTTCAGGGATGTCTCCATTTTACTATTTATATCTATTTTAGAGTTCTAAACAAATATCAGCATGCCACATAAATTAAGAAGATTAAATAGGGACAGCACTAAAAAAAGCAAGCCAGGCTTAACCCCAGTGTAAAGGGTGAATTAAGCACAATGACATCAAACAGGAGAAGGAAACTTGGAGAAGCAGTAGGTGATTACTGTCTCTTAATTTATGAGAAGGATTAGAGAGTAAAGGCTTGAAGAGGCACACAAATAGAAAAGGTGCTTTTTTTCCTTTTTTATGCAGAGTGAGACAAGGGCATCCTCTGCCTGCAAACACTTAGCCCTGGCCATAGGAAGCCTAAATACTTCTGGGGCTCTAAAACTCTTTTTCGCCATTACCTAGTGATGAGAAATTGAGCCCTCCCAGTAAATCACAGCAGGCTGCCCCTTTTGTTCAAGGCCGTGTTCCCTTGCTGCTCTCTTTAATATTAACTTCACCTCCACGGGGCACTGCCACGTGGGACAGCAAGGACTCACAGCCTGTGCTGCATCACCCAGAGCCCGCAGAGGTGCACTGGAGGCTGGGCCTGGCTGATGCTGGGCCTTGGTGATTTTCCTCTGGGCTGTGAGAGCTGCAGTGATCGGTGGGGTCCAGCCTGACCTCCCAGCCCATCTCTTGCTGTGGCCCCTCTGACATTTCTGGGTTTAAACACATAATGTGCAGCTAGACGCTGTTCTCCTTCCTCTCCCAAAAAAGATTTCAGCATGAATGAGGGGAGAACTATTGCTAAAAGGCAGGGCATATCTGTGATGTTTTGAGACACACCAGGAATTTGAGGTTATCACTACAGAGCTTCCTAGAGCCAAGGGTTTGAAAAGAACCCACCATGAGAACTGTTGCAAGGAGCAGCCACAGCTCTATCACTGAGAAGATGTGTGCACATCTTTTATTAAATCTATTTTTTTTTTAGTAAATAAACATCCACTTTTAGGCAAAAGTTGTCTCTAGAAACTTTCAGGTCTAATAGGTCCTGAACTAAACCTTCTGGTAACTGCTAGCACAAAGGTCTAAAGGCAGAAGGTAAAACATTTCGCCATCTCTGTGGCTGTAGTTGGCTCCAAACTAAACTTTCTCATATGAGAAAATGAAAAGCGTCACACAAATCCTTTGCCTTGATCAAAAATTATGATAGCTGCTTTACTTCTCTTCTGGCAATGTGTTATATTGTATTAAACCCACATTTTTACTTATTAATTGCAAAGGACATGATTTTATTTTGTTTTTCTCTCTTTTGGATTGTCCTTATTGAAGCTTCTGGGAGTACTTCAAGAAACAAAGGAAAATTGATTTTTCCATTTCTTCGTATAATCTCCCAGTTTTCAACAACACATTCAGACCGGTAACTGAAATGTTTTGTTTGACCACACCAAATTCATGCATTCTGATAAACTTCTGCACATATCTTACTCTTGTCTCAGCATGCCTGGAAAAGTATATGTAAAAATATCCTTAAAAGAGGGGAAAGTCACAGAAATAAAAAAAAAAAGGAGGGGGGGGGGAAGACAGAAGTGACATATTAGAAATGAAAAATGCTACTAAAAAGAAATATATATCTTTTTTTTGGCACAAATAAGAGGCTTCTTTTTCATTGCCAAAGTCAAGTCAGATTACTTTTCAGAGTTATGCAAACCTCAAAGTTTTGCCTGGAGGAGATCCTGAGAGAGAATTTGAGGAAGGCTCATTTCAATTCCTGCTATTTGATCCACAAAGGAGAAACACTGCTGGCCTTGGCTCAGCACACCCCGGGATGCTCTTGGCCTGTGAAGGAGGAGAATTGCTGGTGGGGAAGAGGCCAGTAAGTGGTCCCCACGCGAGCCCAGACTCAGCACCAGCCTTCACCAGCAGGATTCACAGCCACTGTGAAGTTAGCTGCCTATTTTCATCAGTGCTGCTGTCATCTTCTGTATTTTTTTTTATCGTTCCGTCTCTCTCATTACTAATCAGGATCCTTTCATGCATTTGATAACAAACATTATCAGTTTAACATAACAAACCCCCCGGTTTCTGTGCAAAAAGATAGAAGTGACCTTTTCTTTCCTGAGCCCAGGTTCTAGTGCCAGCATGACAGGATTTTGACTGCAGTGGGACGGGTTTTGTTTGTTTGACATTCCAGCACTTGGCTGTGTCACACAGGCAAGATGGAAACGATGCTTTTGGCTCTTGCATACCTGGGTCATGCTACAGCATGCCAGGAGGAGAGGAACAAAACCTGAGCCTGCAGGGACATCCTGCAGTAATGGCCCATTAATCCAAACAGAGCAATCACTTACCTGTCAGACTGAAAGAATTTAGACAACATTTTAAATAGCTTCTCTGCTTGTCTGTAGCATAATGAGCACAAATCTGCCATTTTCTAATCTCCTAAACAAAGAGAGCATGAGAGCAGCCCCTGCACCCTCAGGATTGTGACACAACTTTGGTTGCTCCTTTGCTCCTTAAGCAAAGCAGATTTCCCCAGAGCAGGTCCCCTGAAACATTTTCTCCTCCCTGACAGAGCAAATCTGTATCATGTCACTCCTTGAGAACAATTTGCAGAGTCTAAAGAGACAAAGGAATTGTTTACTACCCTTACTTATTTTTTATTATGCTTTTAGAATTATTATTATTATTATTTTCGGATTTGCCTTTGCTGTGGTGTGCAGCACCAGCTGGAACATTGCCATGGTCACATCATCCCAGGGGCAACAGCAGGACAAGAATAATGTCCCATTACTGCTGGGACATTTAATTTGCCTCTGCCAGCTGGAAGATTAGCCCTTGGACTGAGAATTCCAATAATTCCATGTTTTGCAGGGTGTAGACACACAGCTCTGCACATCTCTCCTTCCTGCAGCATAACAGAAGGGAGGAGGCCACCTGAGAGAGCCAACTTTGAGAAGAAAGATCCTCTGACTCCTGTAGGACACTGAAAATACTTGAGCAGATCACAAAAGGTGACCTGAACCCATGTCCCAGAATGGGAGACAGACATTAACCCTGCCTTTTCTTTCTTACAATGAAATATCAATACAGACCTACAAAAGCCATTTTCTCAAGTCAAAAGAAAACTTCAAGCGATTAGCCATTTGATCTATTTTTTAAACCTATCAAAATCCCAGCATTTGTAAATGTCTCCTCAGCCTCAGATCATCTCTTTAGGCTTTTTTAATTTTGTATTTTTGACATTATTCAAATAAAGGGAGGTTTGGGTTGGGTTTTTTTTGTCTGAGAAAACAGAGGAGAAACAGTAGAAGATCAATGATGTGTGTTCATGTTCTCCTGCAAAAAGCAAAATTTTTGTAAAAATTACATCCTGGGATAACCTATTCATTACCCTGCAATTATTATTCAATCCAGCTTATCCAGTTCAGCACTGAAAGGATGGGTTTGCTCCTGATTGTCACTGAGAGCTCAGTAAAGGTAAAGCCTGATATTTTCTGGGTCAAGCTTTCTGAAAAGATCTTACAAAAAGAATGCTGAAAAGTCTCATTCATAGTATGAGAGCCAGAACCTCATTTACCTTCCACTTCTACAGGGCTGAGAAAGCCCCCTAAAGAGTACCAATGAGTTATTTAAAGACCAAAGGAAATAGATCTAAGTAGATACAGGAAACAGATTAAAATGTCTCTTGTTTGTGCCAGGGGAGATTTAGACTGGATATTAGGAAAAATCTCTTCATGGGAAGGGTTGTCCAGCTGTGGCACAGCTGCCCAGGGCAGTGGAGGAGGATTAAAGAGCCCTGTAGATGTGGCCCTTGGGGACATGATTTTGTGGTGGCCTTGGCAGTGCAGGAGGAATGATTGCACTCAGTGATCTTACAGGTGTTTCCTACTCTTCCCACCAGGTGTTTGTTGAAGCCTAAAAAGACCCAGGTCAGCTTTGGCCAGCTCAGGGCAGGGATGTATCTTTGTACATCCCAGAGGCTCTGTTGGGGGCCGTGACTGCACAGTGTGTTTGTGGGCAGATATAACCCAACCCCACACCTACCCCAGACCCTCTGCAGTTGCTTTTTCCCTTAGAATTACTCCCACACCAATCATGGCTACACAGCCTCCAGTTTGCTCGGATCTGGGGAAAGAGAGGCCGGGTAAAATAAGACTCAAAGACGTGCTGGATCCTGCAGGCAGAGTCCAGGGAAGGCCTTCTGACAAAACCAACACCCTCTGTGGTCTGAGACCTCCTCAGCTCCAAGCTGTACTCCTGCCACAGCTCCAGACCACTGCTGGGATGGGTTTTATAGGGATGCAGTGACATTAACAACCAGCACTGTACGTAACCATGGCATTTCCTAAGCTGTTACAGATGTAGAGGAATAAAATCAAACCTTCTCCTAGCACTGAACCCCCTTTGTGGGCACAGGCTCCCTCAGTGTGAGGCTATTTATTCTAATTTACTGTGCTCTTGGCTGTGTTCATGAGGATCAGGACACCCAGGGAGAAGGGGCTGTTTTCCTTTAATTTCTCCCAAAGCCTTGGGCTGCAGCAGAAGCTCCCCTGCCTCGCCAAGTGAGCTGTTCCTCATGGCAGCTCATCAGCTGGGAAGGTGTCAACCACGCTACAACCCAGCAGCAAGTTTATAAAGAAATGTAGAGGGAATAAGAAATTAAAAGACCTAATCTGGAAGAAATGTGTGTGTTACTCCTGTTATTGAAACACTGGAGACAGGCCAAAACACAGATGAAAGAATAATATGACCTCTAGAAAATTCTGAACAACTGTAGAAGCTAGATCTATTTAAACTTCCAAAGGTGACCTGCTACTATTTTGACCCTAATATAGAGTGAAATGCACCAAAAAAAAAAATAAAAAATCTGATACTAGAGGATTTTAAAAATAAAACATATTAAACAAAGACAGACTGAAAGACTGGAAGCTGAAGCCACATAAATTCAAAGTGGAAAATGGGTGATGACTTTTCCTCGGTAGCACTCAGTCACTGCAGGAACTTCTCATGCATGGTTTCCCCATCACTTAAATTTTTTAAACAAAAGCGGATGTCTTTCTAAAACATATCCTTTTGTGGAATAATGCACTCTGCCCTGGATTACATAGGAAGTCAAATATTCCCTTCTGGCCTTAATCTAGGAATGGTTATATTCTTGTTCTATAAAGTTACTTGTTCCTATGGAACAAGTTTTTCTCCTCCCCACTCGAGGTGGTGTTTTCAAGACATCAACTGAAACTAGACAAGGTGTGTTTGACAAGAATGTGCTGTCATCTTGACATCTGTCAATCACAGCTGGACCTGCGGGGCTCTAGGCAAGCAAATCTTGAGATGGAGGCCTTGGAGCACCCCAGTGCTGTGTCACGCCCCTGGCTGCAGCTGTGCCATCCTGGGCTCTTCTGCAGGGGACAGCCACCACCCCTGGCCCTTTTCCTAGTCCTTGTGCTCCCCAGGGATGATGGGGAGGTGATTTTCCCTCACACTACGGTGACTGGTGTGTGCCCATCTCATTTGCACCAACAAAACACCAGCAGTAAATAAATAGGTGCATTTCTTTCCCTCCTTACAGATGTTGTTGCGACAGCTTTGCAGAGAACTTGCAGGTGGGCTTTGGACTCCTCTTGGGTCCCACTGCAGAGGCTCCCACACAGCAAAGCCTTGCAGGTGTTTCCCACATCTTTGTGGCCACTCCTTTGGAAGCACATCTTGCCCGCTGCTTAAAAAACAGGTCCTGGCACTGCTGGGTGTTTGCCTTCCCTTCCACTGCCCACCCACACCGAGGCAGAGGGTGTTTTATGGTGTTTGGAGAGGCCGTGGGCACAGTGTGGGGCTTTGAACAGCGAGGCTCCCCTCCAGAGCAGGAGGCACGGCGGGGAGAGGTGAGCCAGGGTGGGGTCGTGCTTTTCACCTCGCCCTCCCTTCCCAGGGGCTCTGCTGTGATGGGTGGCACCAGCTGCTCTCCCACCTGCGTCCCCTCAGCCTCCCAGCAGACAACTGCACAAACCCCAGCCTGTCTCCAGCTAGCTGCCCTTGAAAAGCACAGGCAGGTCACCCCCGGCATTACACATCTTATTAAGCACCTCACGATACCTAAAATTAAGATAAATGAAAGAAAATTTCCTTAAACACTTCTGCGGTCACAGGCTGTGTAGTTGACATGAGTTTGGTAAGGTTTCCTGGGCTATGAGTCTATACTTCCTATAACCTTTTGGAAAAGCTGTGATTTATTTTCATTTTGCTTCCGTAATAATTACCAGTACCCCAGGAAGCAGTCAAAATAAAGGAAGCAATGAAAGCAGGACGTAGGAAAACAGACCCAAATACTTCCAGCCTAATGTAGATGGAGGCTTTTTCTCCACAATTTTTGCACAATTTTCTTCTGAATTCTTATTGTGATCTAATAGCTAAACTGGACTTTCAAAATATTCTGGAAGTTGGAGGATTATATTAGACAGTGCTAATCTACTTTAATTAAAACTAATTTTAATTTAATCTCTGTTAATTTTATTATAGGAGCAGCATAAGGTTGTTTTTTTCTTCAAGGTATGGTTTAGAAGCCACTGGGAGTTGTTTGGATGCTGCTTTCCAGACTCTGGGCTTTTACTTTTAAATATCATCATTCACTGGGTAGGCCAGCACTTGCCAAATTCTAGCCCATTCCTTTGGAAGCAGAGCCCAAACCAGACAGGGCCTCACTCACACCTAATTGCTTTTGGAAAATAAACATTTTACTTCATATTTCCAACGCTCTGCCTGACAACATGGTAGGTCCTGTGCTTCTCCTGCGTGGAGAGAGATTAAGGAGGACTTGAGAACCCACCAGACCCATCAGACACCAGCCACAAACGGCTGGGGAGAGCTGCTAGCTGGTGCTACCTCTTTGCCTACACCAGGCAATCAGTTTGGCAGAGAATCCCAACTTTTAAACAGTTAGAGGCTCATGCAATAAACCCTACCTCTGCTGTGAAGCTCAAAAAGTTCTTTTTCAGGGAGAAGATTTGCCCTGGAAACAGCACCAGTAACTGTAGAGGTACCTGGGTGCTCCTGACCTTCAGCAATTCTCTACAGTTTCCATAGGACAGCAATCTGCACATTTTCTTCCTGCTTGCCTGCTAGAAAAAAAAGAAAGTCTTTCTATTTTTGGCACAATAGATGCCTTGAAGTGAACATCTTTGTAGCCAAATGCTCTGTAGAGCACGTTCCTGCTATTCTGTGCAGAAATTCTGTGTAATTCGCTGCCAGTTGGGTTAATTCTAAGCATTGGGATCTCAGAGTGAGGACTTTTAATGCACTGATGTGTTATGCATAGGAGCCCCAAGTTCCCTGGCTTTTTATGATTCCCAGTATTGTAGTGGTGATAATAGAAGTTTCAGAAGAGCAGCTCTGAGCAGACAAAATCCTTCCAGTCATGATGGATTGGTCAAGGCAGCTACCACAGACTAATGAGTCTAGGCCATGTTCCTGAAATTAGGCTGCTAACTAATACATTTCCTTAATTGCATTATTTATCTGAAAGGTAAAGTTCTTGTGTATTTTAGTATTTTGTGTCTCCTCAGATGATATCCTGCTTAATTATTCTTAATGAATTCCCCCCCCCCCCAAAAAAAAGAATGCATGTTGATAGATTAATGAATAACACTATTTTCCAATCTCTCTCGTTTATCTTTTCCCCTGGATACCTTGATCTTCATACCACAGGTACTCAGACAGCTTTCATCTTTTTTACATTTTCATTTCTTTTTACCTCAGGCATGGTAGGTGTTTTAATGATAAGGTACACTGTCCTAGCCTCTTATTTAGAAGTCTGAAAAATGTATTTTCACCCACACAGCACAGGTCAACTGCATTTGAAATAATTTCCCTTAAACAAACCCAGCACATTCTACCTTGTTTTGCATCCCCGTTGATGAAATTCTGGATGGGAAGGGAGAAATGTTGAGCTAGGAACAGGAGAAAGTGGGAGATGGAATAGGAATGAAGCAAAAATGTAGGAACATTAAAGGTTTGCAGTAAAGATATAGTAGATAAGAGGGGGGAAAGTACAAGAGAGTTCTTCAATATGTTAAAATATATCAAAATATTTATATAAAAAACATACAGAGCCATTGGATGGCTCATTAATTCGGAACGTATGTTCAAATGTTGGTAAAACATTTATATACATCTATATTACTTAAATAATAGAGAAACTATATTCTCTAATGCTAAGGTAAGTATCCTGATGGAACTTCATGTTCAGGTCTGAGAAACTCTGACTATGGTTATATAAAGAACAACAAAACTGAAATGTGGGTTTGTGTTTATCACTACTAGAGAGTAGCATCATTCAGAAGTTGTTAGCTTGAAATGAATTTATTCCATGTAATGTCACCTCAGACAACTTTGTTCTCTTTTAATTTGGCTTAAATTTCACTGAAGTCTTTGGTACAGACACCAGATTTGGCTCTCAAATGCTAACCCCATAGGTGAAATACTTTCAAAATAAGTTTTTGAAACAGTTGGGACAGAAAAAAGATGACCTGTACTCAGATAGTACAAACCCAAATAGAATTGTTTTCACGGGTAGAATCTTTTCTCTTTTCCCAGAGTGGTTTTAATTTGTTCTCTCTATAGCATTACTGCATGGTCACTCAAATAATGTCATCATTGAAAACCAAATAATAAATAAACCCAAGCCCACTGGTCTTTCAAAGCCCTTTAACTTCCTGAAGAATACACTTCCCACTAAGGCCTCTGCAGAATGATGTTGCACTTATGTTTCATTGGAATTAGAGCAACACTTCATTTTCCACATTTCCCAGCTTCAGGAAAACACTGGCAGGACCTGCAGCCTCTCACCCTCCCACGAGCTCTGGCCTCCTCTGCAAATTCTTGCTGCTGCCTTGTCTTCAGGGAAAGCTTTAGATGTGCAGGCTTATCTCAGTGATTTAAGCTCAGCTACCTAAGGATGTGATGGATTTCCTTTGCTTGCAGCCTCCCAGTCAGGAGCTGATGGATATCTCAGGGACATGTTACAGCTCAGGCAGAGAGAGGTGCCTGATGCAGAAATTACAGGGTCAGACTCCCAGACCTGTGTTGTGTGGGAGGTCAGGCAAGGTGAGCTGGCACTTCAAACCAGAGCATCTGCACTGTAAATCTCAAAGATGTCTGCAGAAGTATGACAGGCACAAGGAATTTAATGGAAAGCACTTACTTCTTCTTTTTGTCTGAGCTGTAACCCAAGGCTTTGCCTTTCCACCACACCATTGGGAAAGGAAATTAATTTCCCTGCTCACTGAAATTATTTAAAGCAATTTTTCAGCTACCACTTAGTTGAGCATAAAAACTTCCTTGACACCAAAGCGCTCTCATTTCAACACTTCCCTCCAAAAGGAGCTCCACCTGAAACAAAATTAATTTCTCTACCTTTCAACCCAGGACTCCCTATTCAGCTTTAATTGTAACTCCAGGAAAGAGGATTTCCCTCCTTTTTCTTCATATTTCTTGTGCCGTGCTTCTTATGTCCCAACATCTTCTGAGCACCAGGCAAGAACAGCCCGTGGCACATTTAACTTCTGGAAAAGATTCTGTGGAGGAAGAGTAGGCACAGAGGGGGCTGGACCTTGCTTGGGGTCATTTCTGGGCTTGGGGAAGCTCAAAAAGAGAAGGAAACAACTCTAGAAAAAAACAAGTCTCCAGCTTTGTAACAAAACAAGCCAAGGAAGTGCCAGGTTATCATGACATGGAAACAGCTGAAAAACAGTAAAAGAGCTGACACTTGCAGCATGGAGAAAAGAGGTAATTCCAAACAGTGCTGGGGGGAAACTGGAGTCCTGTAACTCTAAACAGGAATGGGACCAGGCTGGTTACCTGCAAAAACACAGCTTGGAGAGCTGAGAGCTGAGCGAGCCTCGGTGGGGTGGCAGCAGCTGCCCTGATTTCTGAGCACTGGGCCTTTATGAGCTGAGCACTTTAATGAGCATGTTTTCTTTAGTGTTTATTTTCACAGTGTCAGACTGATCTCATGTTCCAAGAATGAAACCCTGGCATGGAAGTGGCATATCTGCCAGTTAATGTCAACAGTTGATGTGCAGAGAGCAAACAGGATTTCATGTTGTGGTAAAAGCTGAGTTACTATTTGCTTTAATTCTGTTTTCTTTGTGTCAGACACAAGAAGAGAAAATAGTAAAAGAATTTCATTTTTGCTTGAAAAGAAAAAAAAGACATAAATACCCTAATAACCCTAATTCTACAAGTTGAAGGAAAATGTTATATCTACCTAGCTTGAAAGGTCCTCTGCAAAAGGTATCTTAATAAAAGACCCTAGTGATTTGCATAATGCTGAACTGTTAAGGAGGGAAAGAACACACTTAACTGAATGAACAGAATGAGAATCCTCCCTGGCTTAAGCACAGGCAAGGTCAGATGAAGTTGTCACACCAAGCAGGCTCAGCGAGTGTCTAAATCTCAGCAGCCACAGGAGCCCTGCCCTGTGAGAGCAGCCCAGCTCATCCCCGTGCTGCTCACATGGGTGATCACAGCAGATCACGTTTCAAACCATGATGTCCCAGCTTTGGGAAGAGCTGGGCAGGCTGGACTGCCACTGCTGTAAGGTGGTGGTGCTCAGACCAGCAGGGTTTAGTCTGAGGCTCAAAAATGCAGTGATTAATGACACCCACCACTGGCACAGCACTTCAGAAACACCTGTGGCACGTCCCACCCTGGCAGGGAAATGGAACTGCTGACCTAAGAGCCCTTTCCACCCCCAGCTTCTGGGGTTTTATGAATTGTCAGTCACACCTGGGGCTGATATTGCTATAAAACCATGCAGGAAAGCTGGCAGGGCAGCTCTGTGGTTTTAGGCTTAGCTGTGTCTGAAAGACTGAAAGGAGGGAGAAGACTCCAGGATTGGTGTTGACAGTTGCTTTCAAATATATGCAAAGACAAAATCAGTTACACAAACAACAAACTTACCTGGAGTTTGGAGGCTGTAGGACAGATGCAACTGAAAAAAAAAAAACAAACAATAAAGGAAAAAGGAAAATAAACCAATTTCCCTCTAAACACCACCTGTATGGAGGAGAGACTGACACAAAGGTGTTCAAAAGGTTGGCAAAGATTTCTCTGTGTTGCAGGAGGTCCCCAAAACAAGGCAAGGGGCCTCAGGCAGGCTCTGTACCCACTGCTGGTGCTCAGTTCAGTGGAAGTAATTGAACATGGGTTATCCACACCACTTACCTGGCCACTGTGACCCTGACACTGGGGCAGAGCTCCCTCTTTAGTGCTTGTTTCTGCATGAGAAACCTTCTTTGTTTCAAGCACAATAAGTCGAATAAAGCAATAAAAAATATGTACAAAACAGAGAGACAGAACTGGTTTAATCTTCCCCTCAAAGTCCTGTAATGGGAGAAGGAAATGCTGGAAAGCAGGTTTTCAAATCATACACCAATACCCTAAACTGTCACTGCCCTTCATCCCACTGCATAAGCATCAAGCAGATTTGTTGTGTTTATGTGGCATGGCATCTGTATTTGTTTTAAATCATGCTATAGACAAGGGCCATTCAAACTGCAGAGCTGGGAAGCAGAGCTGCTGAGGCACTTTAAATGAGATTTCAGAGCAGGACCCTCTGCACCACGTTCTCCTGTTGGGAAGGGTGTTCAGAGCTGCCATGGCTTTCCCAGGTGTTTCCTACAGGGACAGAGTGTGGAGTGAGCAGTTAATCATGAGTGCATTGGAGTGTCCTGAGGTGAAAGCTGTTACAGACATAGCAAAAGTGTTTAATAATCAGAGCCCCATGTCCTGAGTGCAGCCTGAGTTCACAGGAGTTCACACACCTCTGAAGAGCTTCAGGCCAAAATGTAAGGAGAAGCTGTAAATTCAGGGGCTGCCCTTTGCTGGGCTCCCTCCCAGGAGAGCCCACGAAAAGTGTGTCCAAACTGCCCTGTGAGTGACCCAGGCAATGCTCTTGAGATGCAAACAGATCTCAGAAGGTGCCCAGGGAAACACCCCTGCAGGTCACCACCCAGGGATCTCGATCCAGGGGCACTCAGCTCCAGATTTCCATTCTGCACATACAAAGTTAGGGTGGCTCACTCTCCACAAAAAAAAAAAAAAAAAAAAAAAAGACTTTTAATCACAACTAACTCACAAATAATTATTTTTGAGAATACATGTAACAACCACCCTCATGAGAAATCACATTAGTGGCTTCCAGCTCTCTGGAAATCCATTGGCAAGTCAAAATGCCTTTTTCTGCCTCATTTGCACCATGCTCTCTTAAAAGGAAACTGGAAATATGAAGGCATTTTTCCTCTGGAGAAGGAGTGAGGATGAGGAGTTTGTTTCTCTCTCTCTCTCTCTCTTAATCTGAGGGGAGAATAAATTCAGCAGGTCCTTCTCACAAATACAGATTAGGTTTGGGCTGGAAGGCACCTTAAATCCCATCCAGTGCCACCCCTGCCATGGCAGGGACACCTTCCACTGGCCCAGGCTGCTCCAAGCCCTGTCCAGCCTGGCCTGGGACACTTCCAGGGACCCAGGGGCAGCCACAGCTGCTCTGGGCACCCTGTGCCAGGGCCTGCCCACCCTCCCAGGGAACAATTCCTTCCTAATATCCCATCTAAACTTTCTCTCAGCCTACCCTTTCTTTTCAGTCCTGGTCTGCGCCCACTGCTCTCTCCTGCAGGGTGGAGGCTCCCTGCTGCCCTAACCCCAACCCCAACCCTCCTGCTCTGTTTTAAAGGCTGTTGAGTGTTACCTGCATGCATTTTTTGAAGTGTGTGATATACTCTGGCCCACCTGCTGCACACAGGTTTCGCATCACTTCAGACAGGGCAGAGAACTCCTCCACACCACTCTGAACCATGCCTGCCACTGGGCTTGCTGGGGCTTTATCTACATAAACCTATTGGGTATTAAGAGAAGTTAATCATTAGCTGGCTGGTTGTGCATTAGGACAGAATCCCTCCTTTGTCTCTCAGCGTTATTAAATGCCTTCTGCTTTGAAATGCCACATAAAAGTGATAGATGCCCTTGCTTTAAAAGCCAGCCTTGCAGTCAAGCTACGCTTGATATTAGCTCAGCCACAAAGAGCCCTCCTTGTTTAAACATAGGAGCCCGAGGCAGATAAGGTGAAGGCAGCCTGGCTGCTGTGCCAGGCTGCCCTGATAAGGAGCTGGAGGGGCAGGGGAGGGCTCCCTGTGCCCCATCCCCACGCCGAGCCACGGCTGGACCCGCGGGCAGCGCCAGAAGTGATCCAGCTGAGGCCAGGGAGGCAAAGGGTCCAGAGCACTCGTGGTAAGGGGGTGGAAGGCTCTGGGCACTTTGAAAGATGGTTTAGAGTGGAAGCTGCTGCTTAAAGCAGCTTCAGAAACAGCAAACTCCACCTGTGTAGACTGAAAAAGGGTGTGTGTGTACCCACGTGGGGAGTTTATCCTTCTAGCTGGGTTTATCCTTCCAGCTGGGTTTAACCTTCCAGCTGGGTTTATCCTTCCAGCTGGGTTTATCCTTCCAGCTGGGCTTAACCTCCTATCCAACATCAGTGTTCAGAGAGCCTCAGGACTGCTTTCAGAAGCACTGCCATCTCCTCAACAAACACACACACACACACAGAGCCCTAAACAAGAGATGAGTGAACAGGGAGGCAGAAAATCAGGGCTGAGTGGAAGAGCAAGCAAATCCCCTCCCCAAATCACTGGGAAAAAAAAGTTTTTCCCCAGAGGAATGATAAACTATATTTTTGCCTAGCAGCTTTTACAAGGTGAAAGTGTTGCTCAGGAGAATAAATGCCTGCTTTGTGTGCCCCCCTGGAACCAGGAGGCAGTCAAGTCTGGGCTCAGCTAATGTATAATCTATATTTACATGTCAAAATCCCCCCTTATTTAGGTTCTTGATTTATAGTCCCTAGTTTTCATAAAAGTCAGTCTTTCCTAGTGAAAGAATGCAGAGCAGATTTATAGGATCTGCATTATGCCTTAAATCTTAATAGCATTTTTAAAGCATTTTTATGACTCGTCCTAAGTAATGTTTTCCCTCCTTTTTTTTCAAGGCATTACTGTGTAAAACCAAATACAAATCCTTACCTTAAAAACAAGACCATTTTAACCAACCCTGCTGGCATCAACCCTGCTGCAATGCCAAACCTTGTCAGCAATGTCCTTATAAGCCTCTGTTTTCAAGCATTCTTAGCTTGAATGTAAAATGTGCCTTTCACCAAGGTTTGCCTGATAAGATCTCAACCTGCATGAGCAGTGGGCTTGTTTGCACCATCACAGTCAAAATAAAATAAATCTTTGGAGGCTGCTATGAGGTAGATGAAGGTAAAGGGTGAATTCTGTGCCTTCTCCCCCACACCAGGCTGATCCTTGCTTTGATAAGTCTGCTTCAAATATTTGTCAGCTCAGGTTTAGTCCAGCCTAGAGCAGAAATATCCCAAGTCCATTACTCACAGGCATAGACACAAAAATTCTGGCTGGGCTCATGTGTTTGCATCCACAGATGGGCCCAGCACGGGTTCTCAACCAGCTCTCTCAAGAACTCACAACCTTTTGATAAAAATTTAAATATTATCAAAGAAGTCAATAGTTCAGTGGTGCGTCCCAAAGTGGTTTTGTAGGGAATGAGTTTCTCAAGCACTTTTTTTAGGAAACCAAGCACCAAGAATTAATATGTTTGGGGGGAGACCTCAGAGCCCCTCCAGTGCCCAAGGGGGCTCCAGGAGAGCTGGAGAGGGACTTTGGACAAGGGTATGGAGAGACAGGACAGGGGGGTCGGCTTCAAACTGAAACAGGAGAGGGATGGATGGGATTTTGGGAAGGAATTGTTCCCTGTGAGGGTGGGCAGGCCCTGGCACAGGGTGCCCAGAGCAGCTGGGGCTGCCCCTGGATCCCTGGCAGTGCCCAAGGCCAGGCTGGACAGGGCTTGGAGCAGCCTGGGACAGTGGAAGGTGTCCCTGCCATGGCAGGGGTGGCACTGGATGGGATTTAAGGTCCCTCCCAATCCAAATAATTCTGGGATTCTGTGACTTCACCTGACAGAACCAACAGTGATGGGGACAAGTGTCCCCAAAGTCTCCTTGGCCACAAGCCAAGGATTCCTTTGGAGAATATATTCCAACCTCTGGTTACTTAACCTGAAAGTGCTCAAATGAAATAGAAAATATCTGTTGTACACTGGGTTATTGCAAGCTGGAGTAAGTATACATCAAATACTATCAGCAGAGAAAGAAAAATAAGTTTGGAACAGGAAATATTTCCAGTAAATTATAAATATACTTTAGGATATCTTGAATAACATTTCAAAGAACTCAGAATATTCTCTCACTGAATCAAGTATTTACTCTGGATCCAGTCTTGCAACCTCCAGTCACATGAGAATCTCTGGGTTTTGAAGGTAAAGACCACTCAGTTGAGTACACAGTTTTAAAGCCTGCTGTTATTCCCTTAAATGCTTTAAAATTAAAAATTTCCATTTACAATAGCATTGGATATGAGAAATGGGTTTTAAAACACCAGTCTCTATTCCAAGCTGGTCAAAATTTACAGATAAAAATCAAACATAAATGCAGCTATATACCCTGGTAAATATTTAGATATTTCAACAGACTTTGTTAAAGTGTATGAAATTTTGTGTAAACAACAATTAAAATCAGTATGTACTATGCATAGAAAAAACACATTAAAATAAACCATCACATTGTGACAATTTATATTAAAAATACCTTCTCCTCAGGGCATTTATTAAATAGCCATAAAGTCAAACCTAATGAGTGGTAGGTACTGAAAAGATAATCATATTTTGGATACCTCCATACTACTTTTAAATCCCCCAAAGAGGTCAGCAGCAACAAGTAAATAAACCCAAAATTCGCACCTCCTACATTCCCACAGACAAATAAGCATTGATATTTGTATGCACTCGGTTAAGCACATTCTAAGAGAAGCAGAAANAAAGAAAGAAAGAAAGAAAGAAAGAAAGAAAGAAAGAAAGAAAGAAAGAAAGAAAGAAAGAAAGAAAGAAAGAAAGAAAGAAAGAAAGAAAGAAAGAAAGAAAGAAAGAAAGAAAGAAAGAAAGAAAGAAAGAAAGAAAGAAAGAAAGAAAGAAAGAAAGAAAGAAAGAAAGAAAGAAAGAAAGAAAGAAAGAAAGAAAGAAAGAAAGAAAACAAACCCTGAGGACTGAAACAACAGAGCTGAAATTGCTTCCAGAGATCCAGCATCAATAATACACACCTGCTCTAACAGGTATCTACTTGAGATGTGATTATATATTCAGTTTTTGGCTTTGGTCAGCCATGGCTAAACAGATGCTGAAACTGGAATATGTGAAGAGTGGTGCTGAACATCCTGAGGCCGTGTGCCAAACACTTGAGCTCTTCAGGCTGCTCCTCCACGCCATCGTTTTGCTGCTCTTCAGCAATTCCCAGTGATTAAAGTCGAAACCTGAGTGCAGTTTCTGTCCTTTGCTGCATCTTTGCAATGAGCAGGAAACAAAGAGGAAATCTGTCCTGTGTTACCCCGTGGAGGGCAGGCAGTGAAGGCCACACCAGCCAGAATTCCTGGCTGCTGTCTTCCTACAAGTGTCTGGCCAACAGACTCTTCCTAGAGAAATCTTATGTCAGCTGGAACAGCTCCATCGGGACAGGCTGGATAAACTCCCGAAACAGAGCAGGCAAGTGACAAAGTTCTGCCCCCCAAAACCCAAAGCTGTACATTCCTGCCTCTTCACAGACAGAGAATTGTCTCCAGGGCCACCACTGGTCACGTTTTCTCCTGATTTCCAGTGTCTGGAGTGAAGTGCCTGATGGAAATCTCTCCCTGGCAAGGCCAGGGGAGCAGGCTGCCCCAGAGCTGCGAGCCTCCATCCTTTGAGGCTCCCCAGACCAGACCACAGGAAGCCCTGCACAGCCCAGTGTGATCCCAGAGCTGACCCTCTCAGAGCTGAAGGTTGGGCAAGAGCTCTCCTGGGGTCCCTTCCAGCCTGAATTGCCCTGGAGTGCTGAGAAATCATTCTCCCTCTCTCCCCTGTACTCCTTCTGCCCCCAAAATCAAGCCTTCTCTCGGAATATTTTCATTTGTGCCTTGATATTTTCTTCAGGAAGTCTGCTGACACTGAATTAAAAGTTCAGTTTGAGAGGGAATTGTGTCTTTATGAACACTGTCAGCTATCTCACACTTTCACTGTTATTTCATCACTGTCACAATCCTTCTTTCCCCCAAAGTGAGAGCTGCCAGCTCCAGCTTCCAAATGGCCATTGTAATGAAACATTTGATTTTCAAATGTTCACAGAAGCAGGAAACATTTTACACCCCCTGAACTTTCCAACAGGTCAGGAGAGCACTTTTTCCCTCTTAACAAAAGTTTCTAACAGCTCAGATGTGTGATCTGTGTGGAGGAGTTTATGGCTGAGCACACTGGGATACCTGGATGCCATTTGAAAGGCAACATCTCTTGAGATAAACTAGAGAATGTCATCTATACAGGCAGTGAAAATATATTTTTCAGATATAAAACTGGAGTGCAAGAGACCATGAGATGCCAGTCACTCAACCTTCTGCCCTTGGGCAATCTGTGCTGCTCCCAGTAAATGTGTACCTCGGTTTCTTTAAAAATAAAACTTCTGTGGCATAGAAGTGCCACAGAAATTCCAAAATCTGCCTTAGAAGTTTTTAATTCAAGAGGCAAAGACATTATAACATGTTCTAATGGTTTTGGCCGTTGTTGTTATTTGAAACGTGTCCTTTTTTTTTGCTCTATTTTCTATTTTTTTGCCTGTGCATTATGCAACGGGAGCTTGGACCCCAACTGACCCTGTGCTAAAGAGATGTGATTAAAATCTACCCCCCTGCCTGCACACCTGGGGAGAGCTACTCCCTGCCAGGCTGGGAGCTGAGCACGGCAGTGTTGAGCCTCTGACCACTCGGAGCTGAGCATTCATCGGGCAGGAGACACTGAGCACGGACAAGCAGGGGCAGGTAAGCAGCCTCAGACTCAGAGAGGCACAGAGCCTGTCGGAGCACGACTTGCTGCTGCTCTGGGACTGCATTAGCTCACACATTCCTCTCTTGAAAGCTTCTTTTTATGAAGTGTACACCGTGGATTCCTCTGAGCTAGCACTCCCTTCCTGGCTCCGTCCCATTTGGAGTGGGAAGAAACCACTTCAGAGGGAGCTTTCCTGGGGATGATGAGAGAGGTTCTGGCTAAAGCCTTGTGCTGCCAGCCTTCACCTGCTGGCCCAGGGCTGGCTCGGGGGCTGGGGATCTGGTTGCCCTACTGCAGGAGCACAGCCTGGCACTGCAAAGGTCTCCTGGGAGGTTCTGGGTCAGCAGAGGCACAGCAGAGATCCCACCCGAGTCACCAACCCAGCCACAGAGAGGCTCTGGGAGTCAGCAGGGAGGGATTCTGGATGAATTCACCCTGCAGGAGCTCAGGGGAAAAAAGGTGGTGGATGCAATGGCAAAGCAAATATTGCTCAGAGATTTAGCAGCTTGGTGGCCAGCACTCACTGTGGCCAGGGGCTCACAGGGAGCTCCAGGCTGCTGACTTGACTCTGACATCCACCGAGTTCCATCGGAGGCACAACAGGTTGAGCTGCAAGGTCTGGATTTGGAATCAGATGCTAAAGGAAACCTACAGCAAAGGTGGAGAGGGATTTTTTACAAGAGCATGTAGAGACAGAACAAGGGGAAATGATGGCTTCAAACTGAAAGGGGAGAAGGTTTAGATTGGATATTAAGAAAAAAAAAACCTTCCTGTGAGGGTGCTGAGGCCCTGGCACAAGGTGCCCAGAGAAGCTGTGGCTGCCCCATCCCTGGAAGTGTCCAAGGCCAGGTTGGATCAGGCTTAGAACAACCTAGATTTTAAATTTGGGCTCCAAACATTACCAGAGGAAAATTAGAAAGAGCAACAATCCCTAATAAACTCAGTTCTAGAAAGATCATCCAATTGTAGTATGTTCTACTCAATATTTTTTTGGTATTAATACAATTCTACAAACAGAGAAAAATGGAATTTAATAGAGGAAACCAGGTCTAGTTTAGAACAAGGTGCTTTACTAAATGCAGTTTTTGCATTTAATCAATATTAAAATAACTGTCACTAACCTGCTGTGCATTTGTGCATGCCTGAATTAGTGAAGATGAACAGAATTTCACTGTCTGCCCTTAAACAGAAGTCTCCCAAGGCTTGAGATGGATTTTTAATCCCTGAACAGCGAATCTGACCCTGATTCAAAACCATATGCACCAAAAAACTCCCCAGGCCCCACTGACCCCTATACCTGAAAGTTTTTACCAGAAAATCATTCTGCTGCTTATGTGCCACAAAATTTTGGTGAATTTTGTGTATTTTAGCCCAAGTTGAGCCAGAGAACACTGGAAGGATCAGGACCAGCACAGGGGGCAGTGATTAGGTGTGAAAGCAGGGGGAGTGGCAGTGAAAGGGGCAGGGGTGCATCCACTGTGCCCACACCATGTGGCAGCAGAAATCTGGGAGCTGGGTGCCCCTGGCAGTGGAAGATGCTGTTGGGATCACCCTGCCCAGGGGCCAGAGTTGCTCCCACCTGGCTTTGGCCACCAGAAGAATCCTCAGCTCCACCTCAGGATGGATGGCTACAAGCTGAAGCCAGGCCAGTTCTGTCTGGAGAGGCAGCACACGGGTTTTTAGCAGAAGTTGTAATTTTAAATGAGACTCTAAATCTGGGGAGGGCGTCTAAGAGCCAACCTCCTGCCTGAGCAGCACCAGAGGAGCAGGAGTGGGATCATGCAGCACCTTGGGAGACAGGCTGGCTTTTCCACCTCAGGAATTCATGTATCTCAAACATGAACTTCATTTCTGTCCTCTCCCACTGTCCAGAGATGTCAGAAATCAGTATAATTGCACAGACCGTCAAGACTCCCTGGGAATTATGTGCATTTTCTCTCTTTCTCTCTCATACAGAATCCATCTTTCCTCTGAATAATTACTGCCAGAGCTGAATCAGAGCCTGCCAACGTTGCAGAAAAGAATCCAACCCTTTTCTACAAACTTTCAAAACAAATATGACTTCACTTTGCTGATTTTTTTTTTCCTTAATTTTTTTACATCCACTGTCATTTGATTCTCTTTGAATAACTTGAATGAGTTTAGGGAAGGCGTGGTACATAAGGCATCTTTGGGCAGACCCTCAGCTGGTGTACAATTGGCTTCAGAAAAGCACTGCTCAGTTCCATCCTGAAGATGCCTCACAGTGAATTTGAAAAGCTCTCTTGGAGATTATTCACCTCGTGTGAATGCCACTGTTCCCACCAGCTATGTCATTTTAAGGATTTTAGCTGTTAAGTCAGAGGGCAGACAATAGGATGGGACAGAGCCCAAGCAATTAACTCTTCACTCGGTTTTATTACTGAATCCTGAGCTGGACTCCCACAGGGAACCTGTAACATGTTAGTCAAAGGAAAAAGGGCAAAACTTTAAATGATTAAAAGTTTGGAAGATGAAATTAAACAGCAGGCTATGATTTGCACACAGAAACTTAAAGAAAAATCCAACGAAACAAAATAAAACCCAAAAAGACATTAATTGAAACCTTTAATCCCAACAAAGTACTCATTCTGAGATAATTACTGCCATAAAACCCTCTGACACTGACAAGAAAACTGTCTTCAAAAGTCACATACGTAAGCAGCTTGGAACTGGAGAGAGGAGCTGGCAAGGATGAAATCCTACAGAGATGTGAAAAGGAGGGAAGATTCTGGAGGGAACTGAGCCTTTCAGTGTTGTCATTCCTCTGTGAAAACATGTTTTCATCTATGAGAGACTGAGAGGAAAAGGATGGGGAAGATTTGCCAGCAGAAAGGCAGTTCCTCCTATAAATAAGAAACCAGTGGGTAAAAAACAAAATTAGTAGCAACAAACGGGACCTTGAAAGGCATTTGGGACAAATGTCAGCGATACAAGGGGGTTAAAACTGAAATCACACAATTCCTTACTCATGGTGCATGAAGTGCTGCAATCTAAAAATCTCCTGCTGCTGTTGCTCTGCCCTTCCCGGTTAAAACGTTTCTGAGATGCACAGAATTAAGGTTGTCACTGTCCTTTGCTCCTGTCTGCTCCTTCTGGCGCTTCCCCGGAGATGACAGCGACTCCGGGAGCACCGCGGTGCTCAGGCCCTGCTCCTCAGCCGTTGGGTGTGGTTTGTGTCCCCGGGAAATGACACCTGCTTTTCACAGAGACAAGGCTGGCTGACATCTTCTGTCACCTTCTCACCCTCTGTGTACCGGCTAAGAAGCTTTAGACTGGCAGATAAACGCTCCTGCAAAGATTCCAAAGGCTCTTTTCCTCTCCAGGAATATTGTTACAAACCCCCAAAAGTGGTGTCCATCAGTCCTGCCTCTTGTGCCAAGAGCTGTCCTGGGAAAATGCTCCAGTCCATGCTCATGGTTCTTTCCTGCTGATAAGTTACTCCTGTATAAGCTCAGATAAAATTAATCACACTTATTAGTGCATTTTCAAGCATTTCCTTTTGCCAAATCAGAACAGATTTCAAGTGAGGTGTGACCTTGTGTTTAACGACGACCTGAGCTCCCATTTTCTAAGGAAACTGGACAATCTCAGTGCCCTTCTTTCCTTTCCTGTAGCTATTTACAGCTGATGCTAACATCCATATCTGAGATGGTTCCAGCCTGGGGGCCGCCACTCCCCAGGACTGAGAACAGGGAAAGAAAACCCGGGCGCCTTCGGCTGAGGGGATGTCACAGTGAGCGAGGGAGGCTGTGCCCAGCCCTCTGCATTCCCTGATCTCTGCTGCCCTCTCCTGCAGCAGCCGCAAACTCCCAGGATTTCAGTGAAACGACCCGACATTAAAGCTGCCATGGTGAGGTGTTTAAACTCCGAGGGGATGCGGCAGGAGTTTTAGGGGTAGGGAAAATTTAAGCTGAAAAGGGAAGGTGCTCATGGCAGCGTATTGAGCACGGCAAGGGGCAAAATAATGATAATTACAATCATGCTAAAATTATAATAATGATAATGCTAATAGTGATCACAATAATTGTAATAAAAGTAATAGAAACAATGATATTAAATTAAATAATAATACAATCATTAAATTTGGAAAAGATATTCAGGATAACAAGTCCAGCTTGTGACTTAATACCACCATGCCCCCTAATCCAGATTGTCCCCAGGTGCCACATCCACTTCAGGGATGGTGACTCCACCACTTCACTGAGGAGCCTGTTCCAGTGCTCAGCCACTCTTCCAGTGAGGAAACCTTTCCTAATATCTGACCTGAATGTCCCCTGGGGTAGCTTGAGGCCGTTCCCTCTGCTCCTGTCCCTGTTCCCTGGAGCAGAGCCCGACCCCCCCGGCTGTCCCCTCCTGGCAGGGAGTTGTGCAGAGCCACAAGGGCCCCCTGAGCCTCCTTTGCTCCAGGCTGAGCCCCTTCCCAGCTCCCTCAGCCCCTCTCCCTGGGACTTATGTCCCCGAATTCATTTAAGATGTTATCTCAAAGTGCTGGAGTCTCACAGAACCACAAACATTTTAAAAGTTCATCAAACATGAAAATGTAGAGGAATGGGAAAGAGAAAAATGTGCTTTGCAAATAATCTTGTGGCCAAGGAATTTGCCTGCAAAGCAGTCAGAAAGGATAAACAGATTATTTCAGTTCAGTTCAAAGAATGTGCCTTGGCTTTTTGGTGAGATGGCTGTGGCATAAAATAAGCATAAATTCCCTCCACATTGGCTTAGTCCTACTGGGAGAGAAAGCTGCTACCAGAAAACATCACATCCAGGTGATCTCTGACAAATTTCCTCCCTGCTCTCTTTCCATATTAGCCAGGCTGCTGTTCCTTGCATTAATCTGCCTTTCAGCTGCCTTTTAATCAAAGCCAGGCTTAACTTTGCAGTGGAAAAAGAAAGCAGATGCTGAGGTAAACCACGGAGTAGAACTGGAATAAACCGTCAGAAAGAAAAGGCTCCTTGGCTTGATAAGGATTTAAGAACTATTTTTCTAGAGGGAAGGGAGAAAGAAAATGCTCCATTTTTTTCCAGCTTGGAAAATTGGCTATGCCTGCCTTCTTTTCCCAAATGTAGGAAGCATGGGCTGGTTTGTACAGTATTTTGCATGTGCCAGCTCCTATTTAGCTGTACAACTAGAAAAAGCAAAAAATCAATGCTGACAATTTGAAAATCAATCTTCTGATTGTGGAAATGAAATTTTTGTGCTGTCGGCAATTAAGAAACAAGCCAACAAGTACTCCAAATCAATCAGCTGTTCTAGGGAGGGATTGTATGCAAACAACCAGAGACTGAGATCCAGTCTTGCCATCACTGTAGGTACCAGTTAAAATTCCAGATGCGAGAAATTATTGCAATAGAACACAGTAGGAAAGAAAAGACTCAGATATTTGAGGGGAGAGAGGGAGAGGTTTGTGGGGTTTTTTGGTGTTTTGGGTTTTTTTTTTGGGGGGGGGGGTGTTTGCTTTTTTTGTTTGTTTGTTTGGGTTTTTTGTTGGCATTTTTTTGTTTTAGGTTTTGTTGTTGAGATCCCCAGCTGCCTTTCAAACATCAGGTCCATTGCTTTAATAAATGTCCTCATGTTCACAAGGCAATTTTCTTCTGCAAAGGAAAGTGGTTGGTTACCAAACCACTGAGGAAAAGGTTCATTTAGGAGCCAGGAAGGTAAGACCAAAAGCTGGTCTTGAAAAAATGACATCTGCAGCAGCAGCCTTGCTGGTTTTTCCTAGCACAAGCAAATGCTGGAGATGAAGCACAACAAAAGAATTACACAGTAAATCCAGACAAGAGATACAGAGCTCTGGAGAATCTCAAAACTTTCTGAAATAGCTGGTCCTGCATGTTGCATAAAATACCAGATGAACTTGCCTCTTATATAAAGCATTACTAGAGACAGAAACCAAAAAGGTAAAAAGAGGTGTGTGTATAAAATTCCACAAACAATGCTGGAAGCAAGTGTTTCCAATGGGTCACTAAATTATACCATTATTCATGAGCCTGTGGTTGGATTCCAAAAGCAGAGAAAAAAAGGATTTACTCAGTAGAGCCATAAATATGAAACCAGTTTGAAAAAATGACCACACACACACACAAAAAAAAAAAAAAAGCAGAAAGATGACCTTTTCTTTTTTTGCAACTGAAATTTGTTGCCTGTAGCTTTTTATTAGTTACAGCAAGTGAAATAAAAGCCAGACAAGTCTAATATAACTCTATTATCTCCTGCTACACCAGGGTGAAAAGTAAGAACACCGCATTTTTTAAAAACCACCTGTTGGCATCTGTTTTGCCCAATGTGTAACACTCTCACTCAATAAAGCCCTGGAGACAGCCACTGAAACACAGTTTGCCAGGGGAACCTTCCTGACCTGCAGCCTCTCTTTGCTAAGTGAAGCAGCCGTGACAGTGACATGAACAAAAAAAGTCTTTTCAACTTGGGGATCTAATTTCCAGAAAGAAAACCTTTCAGCTGGGCCAGGAAAGTCACACTGGAGAAGTATTTAACAGCCTTGCCTTCAGCACCTGCTGAGTTTGGTGTGACAGGAGCTTTGCCTTTCCCTGCAGCACCTGCTCAGGAGCTGTTCCCTCCCCATCACCCTCAACTCCTCCTTTTGATGCTGCATTTGCAGGGAAGGAAGAGAAAACAGGAAGGTGGAGGGGGAGGTTTAACCTATGAAAGGGGAACAAGAGTTTCAGTGAATAGCACAGAAATAAACTTAGTATCACCTAATTGTAATTGCTGCTCTTTCAAGACTGAAATAGACTTACCACTCACCTTCTGTGACTGCATTTTAAATGTGCTGCTTCCCTCCTCTGGGGATCCACACTTTTCTTCCAAGTTGTTACAACCAAGCCAGAAAGCCATTTAAAATCTCAAAATAAAAAAAAAATAAAAAAACAGCCCCACACTAATAACAAGTCAAACACAAAGAAATTCTAGAATTTATATTTAAAAAAACTCTAACTAAAATCTAGAGGCTCCATTTCAGCTACGTTTGCATGTTCTCTGTTCTTGTTCTGCCAGAGCAGATGGAATCAGATGGATGAGGTGCCAGCTGTAATCCCTCAAAGTGTGCCTATGACTTCCACCTGGATGTTACATTTCACCCTTTCCAGTATTTCCCCTTTTAATTGGCCATTCCACACCCAACTCATTACAATTTAATTTGTCCAGATGGGCTGAGGAGGCAGAAGAACAAGAGAGAACAGGGCAGAGTTCTCTATTACAGGAGGTTGGGAGCCTTCTGATAATCAATTCTTTAGAACAGGCTGTTTTATGCAACTCCAGCCCCTGGTTGTTAAAATTTGCAGGAAATCACTTAAATTGTCAGTTAAGTTGTGAGGATGCACTTTGGTATGAGGGCTTAATTCACTACACATAATAAATACTCATCAGAAACCAGGCATGTTTCAAGAGGTGGATGCTGTCTTTTGATTAAAGGAGCAAATATGAGAGGGAGGAAAGCACTTTGCACATGGACAGCAAATTTTGACTGCATATCCTGCCAAGCTCTGCCCATCCTTAGGGAAGGCAGGATTCAGATCTGCAGAGAAAGTCTGTACTGTCCTTCCACAGAAAAGAACTTCAACGAGTCCAAATCCACCAGTCTGCTTCTAAAAACATTTAATTTCAGGTTTTTAAGGTGTTTCTTTTCCCCTGGAATAGCAGGAGTGGACAAAATGCACTTTGCCTGTGAGGTAACTGTGAGATCCCAGCTACCCAAAGCAATGACAGCACAGCACTAACTCGTTCAAGGGGCTGTGAAGTTGGAAAAGAATTTGGATCAGTTTGGGAAATGAGCAGATATTGACTTTGCAATTTAATCTTTCAGTACTCCAGCCTTGGGAGAGGTGAGAACACAGCTCTGCTGAACCCCTCTGTGAATACTCCTGTATTAAAGCTGTCACTTTTAAGCAAAATGCTTTTGCCTTGAGTATCTGCAAACACCTCAGCAGCATCCACCCCCTGGTTTTGTTTTGACATTCTCCCATTCCTACAGAAGCTTTTTAAACACTTTCCCCCCATCCTTATCTTTCCTCATTCTTATCTTTCCCTTTCCTTATCTTCAGTGTTTAAGCAGAAACTGAACAATTTACTATCAGAGCTCCCAACTCAAAAATATCAGTGGGTCAGTATCAGCCTCATTAAAGAATTTTATGCCATTGCTTGGATCTATCAGTTTTTTTTTACCCTGAACTCATTAATGAATGGTTCACATAAATATCAAAGTTGTGATGAATTATTCTGAGAAAGAAATAAATAATTGTTAAAACCCCCCCAAACCCTACTCTTTTTTAAGCTATTATTATTCTCCTTCTCCCCAGAAATAATTAAATTTTTAGTTGAACTTTTAGAATATGGTTTTGGGCAGAAGTGATCATCCAAACCAAATCCATTCCCTGTTGAAGAATCTGTGATTGTCCTCATCTTCTGTCTCCAGAGTCAGCTGCACCAAACATGATCTCAGATGATTTGCTCAGATACTCAACATCAACACTCTGGGCCAGGTTCTTGATGTATAATAAATGCCTCTCTCTGGCTGGAGTGTCTCTAAACTGGCAGATTGCATTTTAATGAAAGCAAATGATAAATAATTTGCAATATAGTGCTAATAATTTTTACTCTGCAATCAAGTATTTCATGTTGTCATTTTCCCTAATTATTCCCCCTGAATCAATTTTGTGTGTATGTGTGTATATAAACACATCCACACAACATTAAACTGAATTTTTTGAGAAGTGCTTCAGAAACTGACCCAAGTTAGGCAATTTTAGACACTGCTGGTCAATATGTTTAATTTACAGGCTGCCTTTATTGTAAAGCACATCGTGATCCAATTAAAACTCTAATTAGGGCCTGCCTTTACTGAAGCCAAGCTGAAAGACCATTTTCTAGACTTTTCACTGACAGCATAAGTAAACCCATTATCATAAAACTGAAATAATTTGGACTTTTTTAAAGAATCACATCAGGAACTCAAAAGAAATAAGCCCATTTTTAAAATTCAGCTGTGCCAAAAGAGTCCCATGACAATATTCACCGTAAGCTTCCCTAAGGCTGTACAACCAGCAGTGGCAAGTGAGCACACAGATGTGGAGAGAAACTGCCTGTGGGACTGACTGAGCTCCAGAGATGCACAGATTTCAGATGTTTCACTGAGCTGAAGACAATTTATGCATCCCTGCAGACCCAGTTTTACGCTTTTTTGTGTTTTTTGTTGTTGATCATGGAAGGCCAAAATGACTCCCATAAAACAGTGAGAGGGGTAACCAGCACTAGTTGTGCTGCAAGATTTTCTCCATCTAGGAGTTCCCCATCTAGACAACCCAAATGAACAAAAACTTCCCTGTTTCCAAAGGTCCTGGCCTTCTGCAAAAGAATCTTTAAACACTTACTGAATACTCTGCTCTGCTAATCAAACATCCCAGTTAATTAATACAAGGCTGGTGTTCAAAGACAAATGCATGAAGAATCTCTGTATATTGACCTGCAAACACAATCTTACCATTTCCTCACTGCCAAGGATGGTCAAACACAGGTTCCAGAGTTATGGCCTCACTGCTGACAGAAGCTTCAAAATGCAAAACAGAAAATACAGATTATAAACCTCTGGGGCTACCTGCAGTATTCATAGTGCTTTGAGGAAGGAATTCTCAAAGGGGTTTAAGAGTTAAAATCATGTTTATTTTAAAAATTCATTCAGTTCACTTTCTAGGTTGTGAGAACAGGAAGGGAGGGGGTTTCTTTCATCACTTATTTCTGTGCTTTTCAAAACTCAGGATGTGCAGACCGTGTCCTGCTCTAATTTAACCCACACAAATTTTATGCTTGCTGCTGAAGCCTGGGAATCAATACTGCTCAAACACAATGTTTCATTAGAACTAATATGGAAAATGTGACTCAGATGTACAAAGGATAATCACTTCCTCTATTAAACCCAGCCCTGAGCATTGTTCCTGTCCAGAAGGCAAAATGACAACAGTTGCACAAGCAGCACTCAATTCCAGGGCAACAGAGGATGGGTTTGTATTAAATCAAGACACACAGAGATTTTAAAAATATTTTTATTATTGTAATGAGACTGCAATATTATCTAAATAAACTTTTCAATCACTATTACACTCTATTTTCCTCATGAAGGTTCCAGGGGGAATGCCACAAAGTATCCTGCAACCTGCACACACAGAAGTTTATAGAAACATTCAGTATTAAAAGGCCTTTGCAATATGTTTGTTTTTTTTTTTTTTAAAAAAAATCAGAGTTATAAATCCAAGTGTATACTGAAGTAGATTT
Source organism: Promerops cafer (assembly GCA_013398275.1). Taxonomy (NCBI): domain Eukaryota; kingdom Metazoa; phylum Chordata; class Aves; order Passeriformes; family Nectariniidae; genus Promerops; species Promerops cafer. The sequence goes on along the minus strand of VZSE01014913.1, from coordinate 101,930 downwards.
ATTTCAGAGACCCACTGACAAACAGCTTCATGACCTGTCAAAGGACAAGTTTGGGTGTGCTCACAACTCTGTGGGAGTCTTATCAACAAGGGCTGCTACAAAAGGAAGAGACTGAGCAGAGTTGTAGCAATCAGTGTGAGCCAGAATTTAGGCCACTGCTAATTACAGTTAATTTTGATTAATTCTGTTGTTCACATAATACTTAAGGCAAATGTCCTTGTATGCTCATTTTCCCAAGCTAAAGCAACAACATAAGCACAGTTCACAATACACTGAACAAAAGGTATTTTAAGGTTATTTATGTAAGATGTGGCAAGAACAAATACAACACACTGCAGTTACAACTCCTACTTTTCTCCTTAGAACGATGAAACTCCCTTTTTTAGTTTGTATTCAAAAAGACTTGAACAGTCTACCCTTTCCAATTTTATCAGAAATGTTATTTCAGATTTGAACCAAAAGTTTGCTGGAGCTGGAGATGTCCCAAAGCTGATGGGAGTTCCGAATACATATCCATAAATCCTTGAACAAAAGGAGAATTCAATGCACTGTTACTGTAAGTAGACAACACAAAAATTACATTCAAATGAGAGACATTTTATAGGATTCTTTTCAAGACAACAAACTCAACTTCAGTAGCTCCAACAAGGTTTTTAGCCTAAATTCCAGAGTCTTCAGTTTGCAAGGGCAATGTACCATCAGCACCCACTCCTCAGCTGTAAAACTCCTCATCAGTAACACATAGAAAAGAGACATCTGAAATTAGAAACAGTAACACAAACAAGCACTGAAATACTGGCAAAAAATCAGTAAAGAGGTTTTTGGTGGCATCCTTGTGTATGTGGACCATAAGATATGTTAGCAGGAGAAGTATCCCAGGAAAAAGCCATTGTTTTGGCTTTGCACAATGCTTTTTCCACCTTTTGTTAATCAGACATTCAATAACAAACCAGTGGCTGGGCACAGCACCAGCACCAGTGTCCTGACCTTGCTGCTCTGGAGGTAAAACCTTCTCCCATCCCGTGACAGGCAGAATTCCCAGGGTGTGCAGGGACTGTGATGCCATGATGATTTTGCTTTTTCATAGACTTTTCTCATATTCCCCCTTTCATATATACTTTTATGCAGCTTTATGTATCCCAAGTGCTCTTAGCCCGCATACTTGCCATTCCCTAAGCTTGATAACTAGCTTGGACCCAAAGTTCTGTTAAGCCAAGAGACCAAACACCTTGGAAACCTCCTAGTTAGGGTGTCAGAGAGCCCCAGAGCCAAGGTCCTCTCCAGAACACATCCTGTAAACTGAGATAGACCCATGCAGGGGGGACATTCCTTACGAGGGGGCTTCTCCTGAGCCTCCCATTGGGAACCTGTGATAGATATGCAAATATGCAAAATCCATAATTATATAGGTGAACCATCAGGGGGGTCTTTGGTGGGTTCCGTGCACCGGCCCGGGCGGGCACTGCTGCAGGGTGCTCCTGCCTGGAACAAAGGATCTTTAATAAACACCAAGGTAAAATCCCTTTTTTCCCCTCTAACCGTGTTCAGCTTTTAATTCTAAGCCCAGGTAAAGGCATCAACTGCACACTCGAACATAAAGTGGAATATAACAATCCCTTAACTGAAAGTGATGTTTCATGGATTTCTGGAATGTTAGGAGAGCAACATTTGTAAGTGAACCTGTTAAAGATTCCATCCCAGGCAGTTATGGAAATGACAATACAGTGAATTGATTTAAAATAACAGTAATTTTAAACAAGAAATTGGACTGGAAAAAACATGATGTTCCAGGAAAGAACTGTGTGCTTTGTGATCTCTATTTATTTTTAAATATATTTATATTTTTACAGTACAGACTAAATAAATTTTACACATAAATACAACAGTATTGAAATTCTATTAAGATTTGATTTTTAGAAGTAAATGGACCAGCCTTTGACACAGGTATGGAAGCCTTTCAGCACATTTTTAAATTTGGTTCCTGCTACAATTGAAAAAGTGGGAATATTACTGTATAACTTTACCATAAGCTTCTTTCCCCTCTTGTGAAAGTGCAGACAAATTTAACAAAAAGCAACACCACAGTTCTTAATCCCAACTTTGAACACATTTAACAGTATTTGCTCAACTCACACAGATCAGCTATTTCAGTGATTCAAGAGAAAAGTGTATTTTCACCCAGTGGAATCCCAGCCTGCCAGACAACCTCACAAACACGGACTTCTCACTCCTGTGTCACCTCATCCTTTGGCTGTTTGAGCTCACTCAGAAGCTCCTTCCCACTTTCTCCTGCTTTTGAGGCAAAGAGAGCAGCTCCCTCCTTAAAGCCCAGGAGCTTCAAGCTTCTGGCATAATCTGCATACACAGCATGGATCAATTTATGTAAATGAAGCATTAAGGAAAACACAAATTAATAGCAAAACAAAAAAAACCTCAGAATCCTTTTTTCCTCGCTTCTTACTTCTTAGCTCTCCCTAGGTGAAAATGCTGAACATTGCTAATCCATTGAATGCTGAATTGTGCTAATCCATTATTTTTCAGCACAAATAAGAAAAAAAAAGTTGCTTTAAATGCTCCTTTTGAACTCACATTAATATTTATAAAGCAATATGCAGTCCTGTAAACTAAACCAGACACATTTCAGAAATGCTTAAGTACCTACCATGATACAATAGCATAAATTGCAACAGAAATTTTAATGTCACAAAGGTTTTTTCATTAATTAGACCGGAGGTTATCTACATGACTTATTAGTGGCATTTTTTATTTACAGGCTGATGACTCCATAGAACAGGATCAGGTATTATTTACATAGGCATTATTTATAGTACATAATACAAAAGTTTGTGCAACTGCTCAGCTTCCTGGAACACCAGGTCACATGTGAAGATTTAGTGAGCAAAGACAGGATTTCAGAAAAAGGATATTTGTATCAGCATTAACTTCAAATGCCCCGTACTTCAGACAAGCTTCTACAAATAAAGCTGCTCTATCAAAGTACCTCATACTGTTAAATGGGGAAGAAAAAAAGAGAATGATTTGTTATTATACAAACCAGAAAAGTATTCCAGGACATCACACCAGAACACTTGCAGAGAGGCTTTCTAAAACTTTTTTATATCTCTCCTTCCTCCTTGCACTCAAGAACTGACACTTGCTTTAAATTTTTTTGAAAGATCAGGGCTGAAGTTACCCAGAAAAAATCATAGCTACTATAAATCATTACTGCTTGGTCCATGGGTGCTGGCAATCTTAAAGCCTGTAGTGAAATGAAACACCAGTTGTAGCCCACGGGTTAAAACCAATGAAGGAAAAACATGCTGAAACAGAAACAGATGTCAGAAATAAGAGTGGACAAGAGCACAAACACAAACAGCACAGGTTGTGCTGCTTCACCTTTACCTGTGTAACATCTCTGCAACTTTTGAGAAGCAGCCAAGAGACAAGAGGACAAGAATGGCCTTGGACTTCTGGTTGACCTGTGGGGAGCAGAGGTGATCGACCCAGCGCCGGAGCACGTCCGCGCACTCCTCCGAGCTCAGCCGCACCTGCGGGACACAGCAGAGCCTGAGCGGGCTCCCAGCTGCCACACACACTCTGCACTCTGCCTCTGCTGCTGCCTCCTCAGGGCAACACCCTGGCCAGAAGCAAAAGCATCTGAAACCATCGTTTTTTAATAAGAAGTATGCATATTCCTTGAATTAATGTGGCATTAAGGAAAATCAGAGATATCTGGGTATAAAGTCTTCGCTTTGGTCACTCCATTTCTACGTGTGATTAACATAATTTTTACCCCAAGCTGTTCTAAAGTTTTTCTGAATCAGGAAGTTACTCTTCATCCTTTACTGAAGACTTAAGGACAAAAATTATTTATTTTTCTGAAAAGCAGCATTCACTCATTTAGAAAATCTAAGTACAACTTTTTCCATTCTTTCTTCAGGAAACGTAACAGAAACTTTATTTAAGAGACGCTGAAAAATCCTTACCAACTCCTGCTCATTTATAACGTGGAGAATTAATGCTGTGTCTGGGTAGTTTTGCTGTAATTATGGCTGCACACCAAAACAGAAGGTGATGCCAATTAATGTGGGTGGTGGTAATTTTGAAATCAGCTCACACACTACCTAGAGCTCAGCACAAAGTCTGAGTTACTTATCCACATCTAGGAGTGGGGTTTTGTAGTTTATTACCAACTTTATACTGCTGCAGCTATATGGACCTTCCCAAACTGCTGAAAAATTAGGAAATTGAGTATTCCAAGCCTTTTTAGGCCCCAATCCTGTAATGTGGACAACGAGGGCAAACCTGTGTGGCCAGAAGGCTGAAGAATCTGCCAGCGCTGATTGAATGGACTGGCTTCTCGTAGCTGAATGGTATTTCTAATTGATGTTTCAGTTATTTAGGGACCTTCAGCACCCTCCTCAGCCCTCCTGAGCACAGATGCTGAGCAGGTGGTTGGTGTTATCAGCCCTGGAAGTGAGGAATTGCACACCTTGGCCAGCCACGCTGCACGGTTCCACTCGCCGTAGGTCTGCAGGTAGCGACAGGCGTCTGCAGCCTTGTCAATCAGACACAGCAGCTGCACCCCCTCTGGAACAGAAACATGCATTCCACTCAGGAAATCCAGGGAAAAACAGCTCCTATTTACGTGTGGAAAAGGATCCCCATATCCTCAGCACATGGAGATGCTGAGATTGCTCTCAGTATAACCTGGGTGCCACTTATTGCATCTTCGTTCTGGGCTATGGAGGCTACACACAGCTCTCATTTATCTTTGTTCTAAACACAAATTTAGGGGTTCACAGGATTTCCCATCGTAAAGACATGATGATCTTTGTAAATTAAATAAATAGATCTCCTAGGTAGTCCTTTATTTTAATTTAATGTTGTCCACAGTGTAATTATTAACAGTCTACAGAGTGGAAAGTCATTTTTCCAGGCAAGTACAGACTTTTAACTTCCTCAGCATGTTTGAGTATTTCAGTTATATGGTTATAACAGTTGGTTATTTCAGTTATGTTTATATGGTTATTTATATGGTTATTTCAGTTATGTTTCAGCTCTTGCATTAAGCAAAATTAACCTGTACTTGTAAGAAAACACATATTATGAAAAAAGTTCTGAACTGAAAAGGACTAAATCCGTATTTCACATTTTGTAACAGAACACCAAATTTTAGTTAATTCTTTATTTAGAAAAGTGGAAAATACGTATTATGTGCTCAGCTTCTTTTTGTGCAAACAACTGCTAAAAGATTTACTCCAGAAGTAAGTTTTCTAGTGAAAATGAATCAAGACAAGCTGGATTTTATAACTCAATGACTGATCATTTTTGTGTTAACTACTCTGTGTAGTGCCTACTACAGCACATGCTAAGATCTATCACAGCAGGACTCACTCCTATTTCCAGTGGCATCCTTAAAAATGATGAGAATTACCAGTTCACAAGCAAAGAGAAAGAGATATTTTACCTGCAAGCTTTCCATTGGCTATCATGTTGGTGGCTACCAGTTTAATGGTGCTTTGAGATGGCCCTGATGAGGTGACAGTTGTGACCAGGCAAGCTTTGAGTGAATCACAGTAATAATGTGCATTTTCTGAACTGGTTTCTAGCAGTAGTTGCACTGCTCTGTCAGTCTGGCAAAAGAAAAAAAAATGCAACTTTGACCACAACATATTCATTTTGTTTAAAAGCCTATTTTTACCCTTTTTAGGATGTGGAACAAAAAACAATGAAAGTTATTCTAAAACAGGCTACAAAAATATCTCCCTGTCTAGTAATGACTAAGATTCTATTTCAATAGGACATTTGCAATAAGGACAGCATTGAAAACCCATCATAAATTTAACATAAGAATGCAAAACTCTGCATTGGGTTCGTACAAGTAGGAAATAACAAATAAAGTTATAAAAAGCCTTCCTTGAATAGGCTAAGTACACAAAACAGACAGGGAAGAAGAATAAAAAATTCAAATATTACCCACAAACCTGGCCCAAGAGAAGAAGTTGATCAGCACATTTCCTGGTATGATCATATGTTGATCTCTTCACTTCCTGGAGATTTACCCTTTCCAGCTGGAATTTCTGGACAAAGAAGGAAAAATATTTTAAATGTAAGCCTACCATAAGAGATAAAACCAGGCATTTAAAGGTATGTAAATATCGTGCCAGTTTTTGGAACAGCCTCTATTTTTAAGTACCAGGAATGTTTTAATCCAGACTGGTATGTTACTAATAAAAGTGAAATATCTACAGGGAAGGGAGTGTTTATTGTGCTGATGACATTCCTATTAAATTTGGATTTGAACTCCTTGACATACCTGGAAGTAAGAATTTTCACACAGCACATCATAGCATATATCCAGAGGATTAACCAACTGCTCTTGAAGGACAGCTGTGTCTGGTTTTTCAGGCTTTTCCTGGCATAAGCTGTGCAAATAGTGGGCAGCAATAGTCCAGAAATGCAGTTCAGATTCATCCCCATACAGTCTAAGAAGATACAAAGCAGGATGTGAAACAGGTTTGTATTTTTTCATACACCACATAAAAATATGATATATTTCATTTTCTCAAGGACTGTGCTTTCCTGTGGACAACACATGTACCTTGCATCATCAGTGGGACAAACTATGAGAGAGGATTATGCAGCAAGGTAAGTTACAACAGCAATTAAACTCCAGGAATGTTCAGCATAGGAATATGTGGAAATTGGTATTTATTATGATTTTGCACTTAGTCACTGATATCCTCTTTTAACCACAAGTTACTAAGTTTGAAAACCGTGTCTGAATACAGACAGACCAAAATTAGCTCAGTTTAGGCAGAGGAACCACACAGAACAAATCCACTTGGAATAAACCCCAGGCCCTCCCCTGGTTGTACAGAGCTACTGTGAAGTTCTAAATGACATTTTGGGTATGAACTACAAAATGCAATGTGGCTGCCAGAACTGCAGTTATAAAAGTGCCACAAAGACTGAGGAAGTTCCTTGTATCCAGCAAGCAAATAAAACTGTTTCAGTGAGGTAACATTTCCATTTTGGTACTAAAACCACTCTACTCTATGGGTAACAAAGTAGTTTAGGGACTGCTAAGTTAAAGGACAACTGGGTGAGTTCTAAACTTCACCTCATTCCCATGCATTAATAGCATCAAGATTTTCCTGGGAAACATTTCCTATATTTATCTGGATCTCTACTACCTGGCAACCAGGAGACATCTCTGCAGGAGAGTAAAATCTGGATCAAGCAGAAGTTTCTTTATGTCACTGAATAAGAAAAAAAGAAAGTGTTAAAGAATCTGTAAAATGCTGGGCAGGATTTTTTGTTTGGTTGCTTTTGAACACAAACAAGATACATCACATACAAACTGAAAAGATCAACTCCCAAAATACACAATGTCTTTTCTGAAATGAAAAAATGCATCTGTGAAAACAATTACAACAGGAATTATATATAATTTGAAATATAACTGATCTCTAGGGGCAAATGCAGGGAGTCCACCAGGAACTCTTTATCCTTGCAATATAGGGAATCACCACCAGGGTGTATGCAAAGCTGCCAATTAGCCTGCAGTAATTCTAATTGCAACATCAAGTCAGCTACAAATAATCTTGCAGCTATGCAGTGTCATAGCAGAAGGGATGCACATGCATGAATTTCACTTTTCCACAGGTGTTTCAGACTGGATAAAAAAAGGCTGTGACATTTTCCATCCTACTAAATGAAAGGACAAAAGGAAAATGGACAAAATTGTCTATTTACTAGTTTTGACTATCATTTTCAAGGTTTAAACTGAATGTCAAAATCTGTTTTCTGTGTAAATACAGCAGTGTGCATCAACATTACTCTGGAATTACACCTTCAACAAAGGATTTTTGGAATCATCCTTTTTTTTCCTCAGAGCTCAAATATCCTAACAAATCTTGAGTATTTAAGTAGCAGTGTCCAATGCAGTCTGGATCAGCACAGAGAACTCCTAAATCCCTGAGAAGTAAAACATTCCCAATGCTCACAAGTCAGTTCCAAATCATGTACTGACCCTATCAGTACCTTTAAGACACCAAGTTTAAAATTACATAAAAATGACAGAAAAAATAACTTTTTATAAAATAAAAACTGTCATTACTCAAGTGTTATCTTTAGAGAGGCAAAAAGAATTCTTTCTTCATTAATTGTGAATTTCTACAAACTTCAGATTTTTTGCCTTCTCAGAATTCCATAGCTTACACAAGTAATAATGGAAAAATTCTTACTTGGACAATGAATTCAACTGCTCTTGAAGAAGGTTTTTAATATTTTCATTCTCTGGATAATCACTGGATTAAAAAAATAGAAGTTTTCTGTGTTACAAAAAGGACAGAATTATCTGAAATGGGAGAGCACTACTTGTAGGAGAAAAACACAGGCACCTACATGGAAACAATCTTTCACATTCTCTGGGTAAGCCATTCATGCAGGATTCCTTATCCAGTTACCAGTTCCCAAATAGCAGTGAAAGACTGGGTTGGCTTTCACTCAGCCTCACAGTCAGTGCCAATCTTTCTTTTCCTATTTGTCTTCTTTTCATTAACCTTAAAATTAATAAAAATAGCAATGCCTAGAGCATTATTAAGTGACCATGAGCACAGTCCAGGACACAGAAATGTGCTCCTCTGATGATGTGAATGTGGCTCTCCAAGAGTACACACAGCTCTAGCAGGATATCAGAACAGCACTTCCATTTACACTTTAGGAACAACTCTGACAGCTGCATTAACTTCTACAACAACGAGAACACAGTTTTTCTCAGAAGTAATAGAATGCCATAAAAATATTGCCAGGACTTAAAGCAGACTGCAGTTTTTAACAGTCAAGTGCTACTGAAAGCCAGAAGAAATATCTAACCTTAGAGCCTTACCTATATATTACTTTTAGTAATAAATAGTGAACTAATTATATTTTTGACTGTCCCCAAGAGTGAGGAAACTTATACATCCAACAGTTATTTGCACAGAAAGACTAATAAAATATGTAGGCTTTAAAAAATAATAATATGTTATATATAGATCTATATTTCTTCTTACATGTCCATAATATCTAGAGAATATTTCTCATCCCATGGTTGATGCAGCAGGAATGCTTTTAAAGCTAATGAAGCCCTTGGAACAAGCAGGTAGGGACACCAGACAGGTTCTGAAACAAAAGGAAAAGATTCATTGTCCAGAGAGTCATGTGCAATAATGCTGTGTTCATTGATCAGAAAAAGTACCTCCAAGAAATATATCACAGAAAATGCACCACAGAAAATGCACCAGCAGAAAATGCACCAGCAGAAAACATCCCAGCTTGTTTGCAAGCACCAGGAAAATCATAAATAAAAGTCTTTTCACACACCCAGCACAGGCTGCTACACATAAAAGCTTATCACTACACTCAAGCAAAAACATTTCATACAAGGTGCAAGCTTATCAACCATGCTCAAATGAGAATTTCAGGACATTCCATAGTGAGTTTAGCCACAGACTCCTGGAATGCATTGTACTGGCTTTGGCAGAGCTGTGTGCAATGATTATTGCTACTGCATGGGCATGTGCAAAGTAATTAAAGCTATACCAAATGTATCATAAAGCATGTTTAGTTTTGCTTTGTCCCCCTAATTCCTACAGTACAATACAAGGATTAAACCCCATCATCTGGAAAGGATGATGGGAAGTTTACAAAGATAAAAATGATACATTAAGTGCTGTCACACAAATGTAAAAGTTAGTAAGTCTGTATCCAGTACAGGTGTGGGTGACAGGCAGTAAATGCCTCCCAGTGACTGAGGAGTAAAACAAGTACCAAAACCAGCTCCATTATTAGACATTCACAATTCCCTGTACCTCGTGTGCACTGAGGGATGTAGGGCTCTTGTAAATGTGATTTGGTAATTAAAACATTACCACAGAGCAGAGGCAGAAGGACAGCTCAATCACCTTACAGCTGGCACAGCCTCATTTCAGCGTGCTTGGCTTTGCAGCATTCATCTTCATAACTTAGTATTGCAGAACACTCATTTGATAGCAAAAATGGCTGTGATAAATTACATGTTTCCTCACACAAACCCACATCACAGTTTATTGCATATGTCTTAGAATCTACTGGAAATGACTTAAGGAAATTGTATGAGCAAAGGCAGGATTGACTCAAAAGGCAACAAGAAGAAGAGTAATTTGAAACACCAGTAATAATAAATACAAAAAAAATGTAGCTTAACTAGTTAAATATTTAAATTCCCTTCTTAGACATGTGGCTAAAAAGGCAAACAGCACTAATATTGTTATTTTAAAGGTCAGTTTGAAGAGCAATGAATCAGTCAACAGACACCTGAAAAAATCAGAAAATACATTTTCACACATGTTTAGAAACAAATGTTTCTAAATCATGTAATGAATATCAGTGATGCAGGTACTGATACCTAAATGATGTGCCGATGCTTTTTAAGTCAATTTGCTAGATATCTGTACAAAAAGCTCTTATTTTGTTCATTTATACTTCAATTAAGATATTAAAAAGTGTATGTTATTTAGGAGATTAAATTTATATTAAAAACCCCATCTATATGACCTAAGCATAAAAAAATTACCTGTATCTATGAAAACCAGAAAGGCATCAAAATCCCCACATGTGACAGTTCCCTGTTCTAACAGAAGTGCTGAGCTCCACCTCCCAAAGAGGAGTGCAGGAGTTCCAAGCAGTGGATAGCAAAGAAGACATGAGCATACCTATTAAATCCTGTTCATCCATCCTGAAACACGAGGCTTTCATGGACAGGTCCAGCACTCGGATGCATCCATCATCTGAGGCCAGCACCACTTTGTCTGACGTGCACCAGTCCACATCCAAGATCCGGAAATTCACGTTTCTCCCACTTCTTAAACTGCTCACCATTTGTACCTGGAAAAGTTCAGTGATTTTTTATTTTTAGCAGCCTCTCCATCACCTTGTGTGAGGTTGTGTCACACACCCAGGAGGCACAGCACAAAATTCACAATGAAAGGTGAAGTTAGCAATAAATCATTTCAATAATGGTCTTTTCTGGAGAGTAGGGAATTTAGAAACCTTGGAGTAGGTCACATGGTTGCTCTGGAACAACACTATTTCCCAATTTAGGGCTGAGAAAAAAATCCTTTTGAGCATAGTGTACAGCTGCCTTTTTGTTATCTTTTCTAACAGGACAGGATTAGATGTATAATAGAACTGAGACTATCAAATATTACTACAGATATTCTGACAGACTTTTGACTGAAAATGTGAATTTAATTTTAAATGCTTTCATGTAGGAAACTCCTTTATCCTAGAAAAAAAAGAAGGAACAGCTACAGGAGGAGAATCTCGTGGCAACAAAACTATTCAAATGTGCTTCGAGGAGAGACTCATTGGGTAATATCCTACTCAGCTTATATAATTTGTAATAAGTTTTTCATATCTTCTGTCCATTCTTATTGTCAGTGGAGTTTCATATTGCACTAATTAAGTGTCTGAGTTTGGAGCTGGTGCTCATTACAAAGTGAACAGAAAAGAATTAAAATTAGTTTCATACCCTAATATCCTGAACTTTTCTGGGGGCTAAGTTAAAACAGTACAATTGTATTTCCTTCCCCGTGGTACTACAATCCCCTGAAAGACCTAAAAGCAAAGCCCAGAAGGTCTGCAAACATAACTACAGAGTTTCTGAGTAAGAAGAGAAGCTAGACAATGTTAATGAACAAGTGTCTGGTTTTCTGGTGTTCCCTAACAAATTAAATCTATTGACCATACACAGAAGAAACCTGCAGTGAAAGCAATCTCCTGTCCACAGATTAAAGCCTCAGATTGGGAACTCCCCCTTCAGTTTTCAAGGTCTGCCTCAAAACCATTACCAGGGGATGACAAAGAGGATCTCAGACATTGTCAGCTCTAGGAGCTGAAGACACTTCTCACTGATGGCAGCTCAAAGGTGCTTTACAGGGAGTAAAAGTCTTCTGAGAAAAGCCATATGACTTTATCATACAACTGCCAGCAAGAAATCCTGACTCAGTAAAACTTAATCCCTCACTCATCCTGATCTTCAGAGGTGAGGTGTGGGCTTTGAAGAGAAGTGCCTATCAAACCCACAGCCACTTACCTCTTTGGAATCCCAAATTTCTGCCCCATCGTTGTACATTGCAAGAAGTTTTTGATTCCCTTTCCCTGGGGCAAACCGTATTTTTTTCACCCAGCTCCGGTGAGTAGGAATCCCCCTAAGGAAAGACAAGGTTAGGATCCATCATCCTGTGCCCAATATTGTAGGAAATGGAATCCTTTCCAGCAACTTTGCAGATCCTGGTATGGCACAGACTGAGGAGGAGAACAATCTCTCTCTATATGCACACACAAATGGAGGTCCAGATTAGGGATTTATTAAACTAAAATTATGAAATGCTTGGAGTAAACTCTACAGTACTTAATGTTTTACCAGAAGCCATTGCAGATTTAATGTAAAAAAAGATATCTAGCTGGTTTTAAAACCTTGATTAAATGTTAATTCTTCTGAAAACACAAGAGATTAAATGTAGGGAACAGCAACACAGTAGACATTTTCTGAATTTTTATTCTAAAATATTTGCATTTTTCTCTACACAGAAGAACAAAAATGAGGAAGGATGAAAACATTCCACTTTCTAATACTCATCATCTCATGTTTGACAGACTTAATTTGCATTCATACCTGGATACTCTAGCTTTTAAATCCCAGAAGTTTAAATTTCCATCAACATCTCCAAGAACCAGGATATCCCCTTTCCAGGCAATACAAGTAATGCTACCCATACTTCCCTGAAAATATTTAAGAAGCAGGAAAATATCTTGTGATTAATAGACTCAAACATATGAATAAATATTTCAACATTGGTATTCATTAAAAAAAATACTACACAACATGATAGACCAAACTATTCAGTTAAAATAGGAAAAATTATATATAAGACTGTGAAAACAGAATTGCTATCAGTTTTTAAGTTGGAATTAATATTTCAGATTTCAAAGTACTACATTACTGATCACTTGCTGCTACAAAGCTTATCCTTGATGTTTTTCTGGCAATCAAAGCTAAGCAAAAAACTAAAGCACCAATGATATAGAAAAACTGGAACTCACATCAGGTGGAATTCTTGCACTGTCTTTTACTGAGTTTCCCTCTACTGTGAGATGATAAACCTGCCCATCAGCACCTGTAAATACAAAGTGCTCTCTGGCAGAGATGTTCTGGCTCAGCTCTGATTTACTTTCAGCTTCCTGCAACAAGCTTTTAAAAGAACATAATGAGACACAATTATTTCTTTCTTGAAATCAGAATTGCAAGACAAATTCTACCTAATGCACAGAAACAGCACCAAAAAAAGAGCATATATTCCTTTTAAACACTTTATGTAAGTTAACTATTTATTACTTCCACTCTTGTGGAACTGTCCAAGGGCAAGTAACAGTTTTACTTAAAGACCCAGGCAACCAATAGACTGCCACAGACACACCTGAGAGAAACAGGTACATCAAAGTACATCAAAGTCCCACATAAAGAAACTAAAGGGACGCCCATAAAGTTGTTTTGCTTGCTGTGTACTCAAGAATCAGCTCCAAAATATTCTTTTCATTAGAAAAATGGCAGATGGAAAAGCAACAAGTGCTGTAGCACAGGATTCCATCAGGAGCAGGGATACCTGATCACAGAGGACTCCACGCTGCTGACTTCAGTGTCTGAAGCCACTGTCTGCCGGGCCATGGCCTCCCTGGCTGCCAGCTGCTTCTTCCTCAGGCTTTTCAAGTTATGGGAAGGTGACCACTCCTGTGGAAAATGGCCCACAAAAAATGGAAGAGACAAAGATTTATTCCTTGAATTTACTGGGGCTTTGTAATGATTTCCAAGGACATTGCTTTCTATAGTACCTCCCTCCATCACCCAAGGGGCAGAGCAGATTTCTTCACTAGAAAGAAGACACTTCTTTCACACTTCTTTTTTCCTGCCTCCATTTGGAGACAGATGAAATGTTAAAGCACTTATCTGTATATGCTACAGCTACAGTAACACTTGCTGCAAAATTGTTCCAAGATTTTATGCTATTTCAATGTATTACATTTATTAAAAGGTAACAGAGTTTATTCCTTACCAAAGCAGTGGCTGTAGGGAAGTTTTTAGACATTTCTCTGAGCAGAGTGCAAGTTCTGACATCCCAGATCTCCAGTGGTTTGTCTTTAAATACCACAGCTAGATACTGCCTGAAACAAAGGAGAATTTACTCCAGCAAGAGTCATTTGAGCATTTTACTTCACACGTGTTGTTCCCACCAGCACTCTGGAGGCCCTCAAAAACAAAGAGTTAGCAGAGCAAATCAAATCCCCCTCTGATGCTTGTGATTCCCTTGAGTTACTGAGGAGCAAAGGAATGTCTGAAAAAGAGTTCTCTTCAAAGCTTATAGAATTATAAATTTCTGCCAGGTGGTTCTGCACAATTACTGTGGAGGAGACAAGGGGAATAATTCAGAGAGAGCAGCACCTCTGATCTCACCATGTTCAGCCTGAGTTGATGGCACAAAACACCAGAAAAACACACAGGAATGCAGGCTGGACAGAGCTTTTTCCTTCCTGCAGATGCATGCCACTTCCTAATCCCGGGATAAATGAGCATAAAATCATCTCACACTAAACCACTTGTCAGTCATGTCTTCAGACTGTTTATCTGTGGAGCTGGACGAGTGTAAACACCTTTAATCTACCACATTTCACATTTAACTTGAAAATACAGAGGCCATGCAGCAATTTGTCCTCCCAGGCATTGCATTCATCTCTCTGCAAGTGAACCTCCTTTCTTGTCTCACTCAACACTCTCCAGCCTCTTCATCTAAGCCCATGGCTACTCTTAATTTTTAAGGCATTATTAAGAACATTACATGGTGGAACTCTCCCCAGTTCTCTGGAACTCCTACATACAAAAATACTCCTGTGCAAGCTAGAGATATTAATTTTTTTCCTCCACTGTAAAAAAAAAGCTTTTAAGATTTAGAGACAATGCCCTATTAAAATCAACACTACTTCAATTTTATTTATACAAGAAAGTGAAGTGATTTTCCAGAGTACTCAATTATTATTTTTGGTACAATGAAGATCAGGGTCTCCTGTCACAGGCTTGAGCTCAAAATAATGAGGACTTGCAAGGAAACAATTTGGTCATTTATCAGCTGACTTCCCAAACAATTATGTCTCACATCTGGTTTTCCAGCAGACAATTATTGCAAAAGTTGTGAAATACTTACAAAAGCTAAATAAATATGAATAATCACTCAATCTTTAATGCCAAACTTCCTAGTTTTAAGTAAGGCTTCAGTTACAGAAAAGAGAATTAACTCATAACAGAATCAAAGTTGAAAAAAACAGTTCAGCACTTTTATTCTCCTTAATATTACCAAAAAGCCTGTTCAGCAAACCCAATTCCTGTATGAAATAAAATATCAATTACTGATTTTGCAATGTGATTGGATCCTGAAGTGACAAAGTCAACCACAGAAATAATCACAGCTTTTTCACTTGGAATTAATATTCTGAAGCACTTTCCTCTTGATGCTGTTGAATATTTTTCTCTTCACTCTGAAGTGTTTCTTTCCTTGGAATGTCTGTGATGTTATGAGGATTTTCATGCAGTACAGTGAAATTATAAACTTGCCAAGGCTGAGGCACTTACTTCAAATGAGACACCTTTATCATTTCGATGGCTGGCTCGTCGTTGCCTCGCTCCCCACGGAACGCAGTGCTCCTGCCTGGAGCCCCGAACAGGGAGAGCAGGAACAGTCAGGAAACCACACAGAAACAGAGAAATAGCTTATAAACTGTTCTCTTTGTAAACAGACCCAGCTTACTACCCAAACCAGAACACCTCCAAATCACCTGACATCTCTATCGTTACTCTTGTCGTTGTCAGAGTTTTACTGCGTTTCTTTTTACTGCATTTCAGAGTTTATCATTAAAATCTCAATGTTTACATTAAATATATTGTCAAATCTAACACCTGACTCACTTCCAGAGCACAGCAACTCAAATGGATGCATCAGGATTACATAAATAGAGAGTTCAAAGAGTTATTATTTTCCACTCAAAGCCAATGAGAGATTCTCTCCATTCCCCAAGGGGGAAATTCATTAATAGATTTCAAGTTTGATAAGAGAAATTAACTCTGCCATGAACTAAGTGTCATAGTATTTCATGGTGAGCTACATTCTACACTTATCAGAACCATTCTCTCTTCCTTTCCAGCTAAACTAGTAAATCTTAAGAGTTTATAATCTCATCCCCAACAAAATCTTCATCCACTTGTAGGAAGTGTTGCAGAATTATAGGTGTTAGAGATATCACTAAAATAAATAACAGCCTACAAACAGCATCTTCTATGCAAGTTTCATTCTCCTCAGCTTTCAAGGAAAATTCAAGCTATAAACTTCAGCTCCTCTTGTAGCTCATAGCTAAATTACTTAAGCCAGCTACATGAATAAATCTAGTTATCAAAAACATGAGTTAGAGCTCTCCTGTCAGAGGCTACTGGAATTCCTTCTCCTCTATTTCCAACATCTTAGCAATTTGCTTTCATATTTTTCTTCAGAAACATACATGTGGATTTTGTCAAAGTAAATCTGAATCAGCAGAGTTTTCCTAGGCCTAAAATAGAAACTTGGGCTCCTAAGTGAGGGAAGAAGCAAAAATCAAGCAGTTAAATTGCTGTGCCTTTCTTGAAAGCTTTAAAAGAGGAAATGGGCTATTTTTAAGCAAACCAAATGCTAAGGTCTCATGCATTCACATTTACTCAAAACTTGGTAGCCTGCAGAAATTCTGTCTATAAATGTTCTACACTGATTCCCAAGCTGAGTGAAAAATCAGATTCCCATTTTACACGAGATTAATTTCCCAATGCACATATCTTTTCTGTTTTGATTTTAAACAGATGAACAAAAAGACATTCTATGAAAAAACTTTACAATAGTATTATGCTCCAAGAATAACCACTCTGTGCACCACCCTGGAAATACAACAAGTGAGGTTTTTCCATTAGCTTAAAAAAACCAATTAAAAAATCACTTTACATAAAGCAATTCAGAATTAGCCATGTGCTACAAGATTCAGGCTCTTCAATTAGAACTTAAATGGCTCCAGCTTTTCACATTCAAAAATAATTTAAAATTATTGAAGTGCTTCCTGTTCTGGGCTGTCTAATCTCCTCAGTTATACCTCCTTGTATTGTGCAAATGAGTTCATTACAAATGTATTTATCATCCACTATGAGGCCAAGTAGTTGAAAAAACACACATAACCTGTTAATTTTGCTATCAGCAGTATCTTTTAACAGTTATTTACCTTTTAACCTTTCCAATTCTTTATACAAGTACCAGTTTTTATTGTTTAAAATCACTTTTACACTCATTCACACAGATCCTGACCACGTGCCTGGCCTGTTGCTGAAACAAACCACAACAAATGGTTCAATGCTATTTCAGGTGCACATGAAACAGTGGGTGCAGACTATGACAAAACACATTTGGAAAAATTGAAGTATGTGCAGTTTGTGAACAAAATCCACCCCTCACACCCCATGTGACTGCTTCTAAACCCCCTGCTGACATTTGTTATTCTTTTAATAAGTCCAAGATGGTTTTGTAAAGGTGTTGGTTCAAGTCTGTCTGCAGAGCATCAGCCAGAACACATCTTGTGGCTTCACAAAGAAGAGCAAGAACAATTAAAGCTCCTTTATTATTTTATTTTGTCGTGACAACAGAAGGAATTAAAAAAAAAAAAAAAAATTAAAAAAAGAACTTGTTATTCCCCAGCAAATCTGTCAGCTCCTGGAGCAGATTTCTCAGGAAACACAAACCTGTTGGAAGGTCCACCAGCTGCAGCTCATTCCTGACCAGTCCCAGATTGTTGGGTGTTGATGTGGCAAAGGAAATGAACCCAGTCAAGCTTATCCACTCAATTCCCCTGTGATCAGAAGGAAATACATGGAGCATATCACCAAAAATATTTAAATTGCTAGAAGTCTGAACTGAAATACTTTTTTTTTTTTAACATATATTCTCAAAAACACAGCACAGATGTAATTTTCTACACTTTCTGGAAACATCATATTTAAGCATAAAAAGAAGCTACACATTAACAACTATGGTGTGAATATAAAGTTACTGAATTAAATTTAAGAGCATCTTTCTTTTCAGACTCCTTTCATTCTTCTCTGGTCAAATAAAAAATTCAGGTAGAAACACTGTTAACTTCTGCAAAAATCCCTCACAGATACTCAGCACTAGAGTGGATTAAAAGCCCTGCTCTGATCAAATCAGTGGTTACTATCAAACAACTCCAATTTCCCAGCACACAGGAAAATATTCATGTGGGTGGCAGTGTGGGTAGACTTAATTCTTTCAGTCCAGAGAGAGAAGAAATAAAGATGATATAAAAACAGAGGCTCTGAAGAGATTTCACAAACGAACCAAAAAACTGGTTGGATTTTTTTTGTTTGTGTTTGTTCTTTTAGATCACACCAAAGCAGCTCCCAGGCAATCACATTGCTGCAAGGATGTGAAGTGCCAGTGCTCAGAACACATTGGCAGCACAGATGGATTCTCAGCCAACTCCTGAAATGCACCCCAGGGCAAAAGGGACAGAAAGTGGCACTGGGTGGGACTGTTCCTAAACAAGACCCTCCTCCAGCCCCATTTCCCACACACACTTGGTGCCTGCAAAACTTGCTTTATCTGTGAAATAAATCAAGGAGCTCTTCTAAAGAAAATTGAGCTCTAATACACACGTGCTCAACTTCATTTTAGCACAGATAAAAGGACTCAAGGTTTCCTCAAAGCTTTCAAACAGAGATTACTTAAGAACTGTTCCCAGGACAAGTATTCTGGTTCATCAGCTGTGTGCTTTGGAAGAATATATGTGCACTATGAGAAAGATAAATAACAGTATTTATGATTTACTGTCAGTAGATCCAACTCACACTGCATTAAGTAGAAGTTTCCTAAATACAATGTACATGGGTGAAACCAAACTCCCATAATATTTTGCACCTACAATTTACAGCCATATTTATTATTTCAGTTCAAGCTTTAAAAACATGGGAAGCTTTATGCCTAAGGCCTCAAGAAAATTTAAAAATTTAGGGCCCAGTCTTTTTCCCAGCAGGACCTATGGAAGTTCAACCATTAATTTCAATCAAAATGAGAAGTATTCAATTATTAATTGAAACATTTCAGGCATGATTGAATAGAAATCTGCAGTAATGGGCGACATTGCAAGTCAAAGGGTCATAAATCCAGGGAGCTTTCTGAAATGAAGAAATGTGAATTCTGACACCTTTCCATTTATCTGTTACTCAGCTATGGTTTTTGGAAAAAGTCCACTCCTAATGCATTGTTATTGCTGGTAGTTATTCACCATTCTCCTGCAAAGACCTGAAGCGTTTTCTACACTTCTTTCATCAGCTCAGATTTAACAGGGCAAGTCCTTTTCTCTGCTCTGCCTGGCCATCTGTCAATACCAATAAAAATCTACAGAAACCCAAGACACTCAAAATCAAAAGGAAACCTTAGCTCAGCTAACTGCTTGCACCTGAAAAAACAATTTTTTCACTGTCATACACAGAAATTGAGAATCTGAAGACCGTGGTTCGAATTTTAATGATGGAAACAAGTAATGCCTTCCCTATTGAAATAGCAAAAATTTCCTAATAAAAATCATCTTTGCCTACCAGAATTAAGGGTTACATTCAGCTGCCAACCACTTCTCAGACTGAATCCACTCTTTTAAAATGTAACATTTAGAGATTCCATACATTCAACTTGTCTTAGTTACTTCAGGAGTGAGACTCAGTTGTTTTGATTAATGTTTCCAATGCAAACAAATCACAAAGTGCACTGAAGTGGATAAAACCCCAAATTACATTTCTAGTTGGGAATAGATTGTTGTGACTGTATGACATGGCAGCTGCTACTTAAATTTAAGGATTTTAAAGGCAAAATGGGAAATTAAACCATATGTGCTCCCAAAGTGGTGGTAGATATTTTTCATTCTAATTTCTCTATTCAAGGAAAGTTTTTTTAAAGAGGTGATGAATGTTTGCAAAGCAGTTTTCCAAAGAGCAGTCAGCTGAAATTCAAATGCTAAAACAGCTTCAATTCAACTGCTAAAATTTGGATGTAATGTAATTTCCAAGTCGTGCCTGCAGGCCATAGACATTCTTGTTACAGTCAGTGAGATTTTAATTTTAAAAATAAAAGCTGTTGCAGCCTTGAACTTGCTGAGCTTCAGTGAAAAAGAATGAGCAGCACTGCTCCAGTCACAGCTATTTCACTATCAGAATAAGCAAAAGCAGCACTGAGAGCTGCAAATGTGCCACTGAACTGAAAGCTGCACTGCAGGCATTTTATCTGCATGTCTCAAATACATTCTTCTCTGCCCTGAAGATGTTTTATTATCTCCTGTATTGCCTACTGTTCACAGGTATCAGACTTGGTTATTTCATGGTTCTTCCAGTTTCTCTGAGTAATAAGAATGCTTTGTATTTCTCTCTGTCCTGAAGGAATTCTGACCTCCTGTTCCCAGTTTCTGCCAGGCCAAAATCCCCTTCTTGATTTTCCCCCTCACTTACACTCCTGGCAGTGGCCTGACTGATTTTCCCTCTTTGTGTGCTTTAAGCATTCCTGCTGCTTCTTGCCTCAATCTCTTTATAAAAATAAAATTAAACTCAACAGAAAGTATTTACTTCCATAATTCTAAACAAATAGTGAAAGCTAAGTAATAATCATAAATAAAATGAATATTCAAGGTTACCCACAAGTACAAATTATCTTAAAAGGGAGGACAGAAAGGCAATTCTTCCTCCTTCTAGTCACAACACAGATTCAAAGTTTAAGTAAAAACAAGCAAAAAACAACCAAACAAAAAAATCAGCATGTAACCACATATGTAGAACACTTTAATCTTAAAAAAGAAAAAAGGAAATCATAATTGCTAACACCCAAACAGCTCAGTGGCCATTAACTTAGAACACTTGATTTGTAAAGGAAAATTGCCTTATTTTATTACATTCTCTTCCTAAACACAGAGCACTGAGAACTCTGCTGGCCTTGAGTTACAATTTCAGGGTATTCTCAATTACATGCTAAATAATGATGGTCCCTGAAGGTCTTCTTTCAGACAAAATGGAAACAGAAATTACTCAATCTGTCTGCATTTTAGAGGTAAAGTAACAATTCTCAGTGGAACAAAAACTTTTGTACTCCATGAAAATTAATTAAAAAAAAAAATCTCCATGCCTTAATCTAAATTGCTTGAAGCATTCCTTTGAACTTGTAAAAATTATGTAGAAAGTCATTCAGACAATTGAGGAAACTGTAACAAATATTTAAAATATTTACCCTGATAACAGCTTATGGCTAAATAGAATTCAAGAACATTTTATATGAATTCTAAAAAGACTTGTTGAGGGCATTTGCTAGAAAGGCAATATATTCCTAAAGTTTCTCAAAAGCTGCAAACCCTTCACAAAATTGAAAAACCCAAACTAACAATACTTCTAGTAATGCACAAAGCTTTCTTTCAAAACTGTGTTTATTTCCTCCTCCCTCTCCATCTCACTTTTTTTTTGACATGTGAAATGCGAGTAGGGGTTTTCATTTTGAGTTTTAGAATTGCTGTAATAAAAAAGGACTCTCCTCTTGTGCTGCATAACAGAAAGTAAAATGAAAATAATTCCATGTGTAGTTCAAGGTATGAAACCAAGAGATTTAAATGCTTTAGAAGAGAAAGGGGAATTCTTTTCTTACAGTGCCAAGCAATCACACCACAAACATAAAGCAAGTTCCTTCATTTTGGTGGTAGATGCCAAGCAGGTTTCCACGATGAACTCTCAGAGCTGCCTATTCTCACTAACCTGTACTTTCCTTACCTTCTGCAGAATGCACAGTAAAATGCAGACCTTAACCAGATGAAGGCTTCATGACACAATTCTGATACAATTTTTTACTAATATTTGTACTAGAAATAAGTATTTTATTTTCATGCTTAAATCTGCCTGGCAATATGTATCCAGCAAGCACCACCTTGAATATCTGTGCCACCAGTTATCCAAAAAGTTCTGCCATTGTGTGCACACAAGCACACAGCACAAAAGCTTTAAAACTTACTCTGCTCCTTCTTAGGATGGATAAATACTGATTCCTATATTCAGTCTTTAAAAAATTATCTTTACCTCCCTCAGGACTAGAACTGTCTCAAGAGCAAATTCAGTCCCAAGGGCATAAAGTAAATAAAGGCTGACATACCAACCAGCATTATTTCAAAGGACTCAGTCCCAATAGTTATAGAATAAATAAAGTTTCTTGTCCTAAAAAGACTTCTTTGTCCTGCAGTGCACTGAAGAGACTAAAAGTAGTTGATATGCATCCCAGATCAGCAGGCACACATGCAATTCCAGTATTTCTTTCAATGCAATTTTCATTACAGTTTTGTCAGGGGGTTACAGCTCTTATACAGCAAAGGCACTGTCAGGGTAGAGCACTCAACAAGCAATTTTTCTGATTTCATTAACAGCAAGGCAAGACACCCACACTGCTGGGTAACATCACTCAGGTGTTTCAGCATTTGTTTCCTAGAAGGATTATAGCAGGAATTAAAATGAAAATCTTACTTGACTTCACAGGAATGGATGCTTAATTCTTTGTGGAGGAGTCCACTTGTGAGGTGAAACACCAGGACAGAGCCATTGCTTGTACCTATAAAAATTGATTTTAAAAATATAGGCACACATTTTATTCTTTTCTTCCATGCTTTAGTGAAAATGCAGGATTTGCAGCTATTTCTCTCTCTCTCTTATCTTTAGATACCTGTAACTCTTATATTTTACAATTTAACAAAAACTATGTTAATTTCTAGCACTTAAATCCCAAATATTAAACCACTGCAGCCACTGATATCCACTTGGATCAAGACATTTTCCCAAACCTTTTTGTGGAGCCTACAGAAAATCTGATTATTCTTCTTGCATTTCCACAACACATCCACCCAGCTGAAGAAGAAAGGAATGTTTCTTTTTGCTTTGATTACTGGAGATGAGTTTTAGCTGTTATCCCCCAATAGTGTCAGGGGAGAATCCTGGGTAGATTTTATGGAATCATTAAAGCAATTCTGCTTTCTCATCCTGAAATAATGACTTCTTTCAAATTAGACATCAGTAACCTAGTAGCTTTGAGCTTCAATTACATCAAAAACCTTCTGAAATACTGAAACTTACAATTTTCCATTAGACACTTCATTATATTCATATCAACTCTGTGAAATACAACAATGGATACCTAAAGAGCCATTCAGGTCTGTTAAGTTTAAAAAGACCTTGCTGTAAATGCACTTTATACCTGCTTGTTTCCTAATCTTTATATTTCACCTTTTTTAACAGTTGCAGCTCATGGAAAACCACAAGTTACATTTTAGCAGCATCACATCATGTCATGATGGCCTGCCTATGGTTTAGAGCACAACTCTGAAAGAAGATGCCAGAAAAATCAGCTTTAAACAGGGAAAATTATGAGTTAATACATCAGGTGCTCACTGCCAACTATTCTAATAGCTAGATGAGTTTAACTACATTTGTAGTAAGACAGAATAGATTCATCAGAAAAAGTAACGTGCTGCAAGTGTAACTTTAGAAATTCATATCAGAGCAAAAATAAAGTCTCTGTAAAGTTCATTTGCTTGTTCTAGGAATGCAGGGCTGCAGAAATCCCTATTTCCTGACATTGACAATGAAGTGAGAGCAACATGTAAAATGCTGAGTGTATCAGCAGACCAATATCACAGTAAATAACAGGATAAATAAAAACTTGCATTTTTCAGGTAGCATTGCCTAAACCCAAGGCAGGATAAAGAACCCAAGGACTCACAGAACCAAACCAACACAAGGGTCGCTATCTGCAATAAACTACACAGGACCAACAGATAGATTTTTTTCTGTACTAGCAACTATATTTGAATTTAATGCAAGATCTATCTTTTCAGAGCAATGAATAACCTGCTCCAGGCACTCACCAACAGCAAGGATGGGCTCGTACTGTTTGATGTTTTTGGTTGTGAGGGGCGGGCACATGCGGATGGCGAACGGAGGCAGAGGCAGCCCCGACAGAAGTCCTGTCAGCAGGAATTTGAGGTGCACTTCCTGCAGGAATGAATTCCT
Source organism: Promerops cafer (assembly GCA_013398275.1). Classification (NCBI taxonomy): domain Eukaryota; kingdom Metazoa; phylum Chordata; class Aves; order Passeriformes; family Nectariniidae; genus Promerops; species Promerops cafer. The sequence continues at coordinate 77,695 of VZSE01014913.1, read as the reverse complement.
TAACTCTTCCCCAGCGCTTGCACCTTGCCCTGCTTAAAAATGAAAGCTCTTGGTAGCATGACATTTTAATTGGAGATGTTACAGAAAGTTTTCAGACAGAAATTTACATAATAAAAAACTACAAACAATGCGTAAGACACGTTTCTTCCCCTTGAGCTTTGCATGATGAAACTTTTCTGAACACTGGTTGCTGCCCAGATTTCACAACGAGGGGATGTGTCAGATAAATTGGCCTCTAAGATTAGTAACAAAAAATCAAAGTGTTTTGTCCAAATTCCATTTTAAAATACTTTTTTTCCTCAAGGAAAATGAACTTGGTACATTGGTCCTCAACATAAAATCCTCAAGAGGATTCATTTGATAATTTCCTTAGCAAACAGGAGTTACTATTAGAAAATAATTCTAACAAATACCTTAAGTTCTTAAGTAAGGTAAGATGTATCATGATTGAAAACCATGAGAAATTAGTAGCAGTGGAATCAATGAAAGACATTCTTACCAATCATGTTGTCTAATGAGAGGTCTGGAAGTTTATTTTGGACTGCTCCTACAGGGATTCCACAGAAGGAGACTGGGGAATACAGAGGTGAAGCACTGGAGCTGCTGCAAAAGAAATGGGAACAAGTTCCTCATGCAGGCACAATTTCCATCCCCAAGGGACTCAAACAGCCCCTGCAGCCTTGGCAGCTGTGTCCTGCTGGGCTGGGGCAGCTCTGTGTCATCAGCAAAGAGCAGAGACCTACCTGGCTCCTATAATATTACATTTTTCCTGACAAAGGTCAGTGTTTTACAAATAACTCTTAAGAATAAAAGAAGTAAAAACCAAGAACATTTGGATTCTAAACACCTTTCCTGGATATGCAGAACAAGGAATCCATCTAACACTATTTTTGGGAACACTAAGAATAAAAACACTAAATCTCTGATGAGCAACAAGAGGATCTATGTTGAAAATCTGGTACTACTGACATTTAAAAGAATTCTATTTCTTTTTTGGCAGTAAGTTATTTATTTTATTCCATAGTACTTTAAAGGGTTATTGCAGCAGAACAACCTTAATACATTGACTGTTCAAAGCACTGTATCACTTCACACTGTATTTTGAGATATATATTTCTAAAGGCTCTGTGTATAAAAACATTGTTTATACCACCATATTCCAGTCACCTGCTGTGCAGCTCAGTGTCAAATTCACACAAATCCAGCAGAAAGCCATTCCTCTACTAAAAGTCTAGTTCTTTACAGACTCATTTGGTCCCTACATATGACTGTAAGTGAGGGATCCATTCCTAAGGAAATTATGTGGTCTGAAGAAAGCCAAATGAGAGGAAAATACTCCCCTAAAATAAAGTGAATAGTCATTCTATCTTTTATTTTCTTAGTCCAGACAGTCAGGATGGAACTGCCTTAAAAAAAAAAAGAAGAGTAAATAGAGTTCCTGCACTTCCTCAAAGAAAGGGAACTGATCTATCTGGATGGCATAATTTGTTCCTCCTCCTCCTTCACTCACACCCACGTAGAGCACACGAAACACTTCCACACACAGAAGGATCATTGTTGCCTTTAAAATACAATTAAATACTGAACACCACTTGGAAAAGAAAGGAGCTTTGGTAAGAAAAGTAAATGCCATTACCTGCTGCGCACATTTCTGCCAGAAATGCTGGATTTTAATTCCCAGATCATCACCCTGCCATCACTGACTATGAGAGCTGCAGCATTCTCATTCACCGGGCAGCACACCATGCTGAAGGGTCGAACTGTTTTGGTCACCCTGATGGCATCACACTGGCTTCTTAGATCATACACCAGCTCCTGAACTGGCTCTGGATCTGCAGCACCAGGGGCCCACGGAGAACAGAGAGTGAAGAACATGGGATGGGAGCAACCAAGAGGGAAATGTGAAGCATGACCGAGCGCTTTGATTGACACCCACGTGCTCCCCGTGCAACAATTAGGAAAAGCAATCAACAACACACTCTTGATCTTGCTGTACACAACAAAGCTCTGGAAGGTTCTCCAAAATGTACCTTTGTCTTTCTAATATATATTATTCCATAGGAATAATATATATTGCAAAAAAATATATATATTGCAAAATATATATTGCAAAAAATATATATTGCAAAAATAATATATATTGCAAAACCTATGACAATAACTGTTTCACAGCTGGGCAGAACCTGCTCTGCACCATCCAGAACTCCAGGTTTATTGGTAAACTTGGAAGCCAGTAAAGTAGCTCACTAGAAATTAGCAAACTGCCCAAACCAAAATGAAGAAACAAAACTCACTATGTTTTCCCTTTTTTCCAGTCTCCACCATTAGATTTAAAAGACTATTCTTAGTAACATTTAATGAGACAAAATATTAATAATTCAGATTTTAATCTAAATTTAAGCCCATATCTTAGGTCTAAAATCAATTTTTCCAGTTGACCAAATTACTTCCAAAATCTTGTGTTTGCCTAGAAAACGTTTTTTTTTTTCTTAAAGATAAAAAGAACACGCTAATATTTTATTTAAAACGTTATTGTATATGTGACTGTTAAGCCACTTACTAATTTAAGTGTTATTCAGCAATAAAAGGATATTCAGGATATTATATAATCTATTTATATCAGGAAATATCAGGGAATTGTAAAACTTTTTGAATTTGTTTTGGGAATTTGTTTTGGGAAAACACAACATAAATTTAAATTTAAATTTAAATTCAATATATAAGAGACAAAACACTAGAAGGGCACTAGATTCACCATCCTGTATGAGGCATGATGGTGTTAAATTATTAATTAAAACACATCAAAGTTCATTTCTGGACATTTTGGACACAAAACTCACCTGGCTCCTCATTTGGAGTTGCAGTGATGCTGCAGTTGGATCTGCGAACCCTTAAGGTGATACAACCATTTTCATGCAGGCAAAATAACCCATCCCTCTGAAAACAAGGGATTACCTGGGCAAAGAGATGCCTGTTAGATTGCACATCCAAAATCCTACCCTTTGCAAAGGCCACTTGCAAGGGTACACAACTCCTGATGTTTAAGCAAATCATTAAAATGAATTCCTTCAGCTACAGGATTTGTGACTAAGGAAGTCAATTAATTTGTAAAAATAATTGAAAGGTTTTGATTATTTGCTGTTACAGTGATAAAACCCAATCACATCCACCTTACCTGTATGAAAGGCACCCCTGTCCTTTCAATGGCAATCACACCCACTGTCTGATTCACCTCCAAGTCAAGAATCAGAATTTCCCTGGGATACAGTAAGAGCATGTAGTTTCTTTTGGAAGGCAAATATGACAACTGAAGACAGTCATTGAGTGTTACAGATTCAGCACTGTAAAATCAGACATGAACTTTCATCAGGTTGTGTAATGAAAAGATCAAGTTCAAAATAAAATTAACAGTTTCATTTTTCTCACAACTGCATTTTTTCAAGTAACCCCTATTATGATCACAAGGCAACTGCAGATTTCCATTTCTCTGTCAGAGCAGTGGAAAGCATCACTGACTTCCAAAACCACATTCTGTTGACTTTTGTCTAAATAAGATTGTAAAAACAGAGTAATTTTAACAATTGCACTTCATTCAAATGGAACAAGTGTAATTCCTGCACATCTCAAATCCAAAGCAATTCACTTAGGAACAGTGCTGGCTGCCCTGACATTTACTGGCAATCATGGGAAATTACCCTTAGACACACTGCTTACTTCAATTTTATACTGTTGTGTATATTACCTTACAGGCTTTAACCTAAGTACACTGACAAAATCAGGTATACAAAGCATTATCTCAGAAGAAATATTTGCAACCTACCTTGGTTTTTCATTACTGATTAGGATTTTTACTTTATCAAGGGCCTTTTTGGCCCCTGTAGCAGCAGCCAGCTTGTTGTGAGAAGGACTGGAATGGGGACTGGAGATGTAAACTTTCTTCCCTGAGCTGGCAGGAGCTTTGGAAGGGGAGAAGTCAGAGATGAACACTATTCCTTCACTGGTGAGCACTGGACCAAGAAAGAAAAATAGCACAATTCAGGCTGCAATTTGATTGTGGCATTCCATTTTAATGACATTTTGGAGAGGAGAAATGCTAATAACTTTGGTAATACTGTATCAGACAGAAAACTCATAATTCTAGACAACCAGCACTTTCTAACTGAAAGAGCAGCAGATGGTCCATTAAAATCAATTAATATCCAAAAACCTCAACTTTTATATTAAAAACTACTGTATTACTGGCAGAAGCTCAGTTATTCTCTCTCACCAACTGTTTTTCTTTAAGATTCACAATGCAAACAGAAGACAGAATACACACTGACTGTATCACCATTTTTTGCTCTCATGCAGAGCATTGCTCAAATAATCATTAATTCACATTATTTATGTTGCAGCACAAAGCTCAGCTGTACAGCTGAAGTGTTCATAAAAGGTTGAATGATATGGCAGATAAAAAAAATCCCCAAACTACAAAGGCTGGAAACTGCACTGTCTCATTACAGGTCAGAAGTGATGAAGCTAAATTCAAGAATAAAATGGTGACTCTCCTATTTCTCTCAGTTTCTTTCTGCTAAAATTAATAAATCTGCACTACATCCCCCTTGACATGTGAAATGCTTCTGGTACTGATCTCACACTGAGTCCTCTACAATCCTTTCTGTTGAAAATAACATTTATTCTTGGTCTACTTATCTCACTGGCTTCTCCCTCAGCACCCATCCCTTTATAGCTTTTTACATTTCACAGAACTCTCTAGGCTTGGCTTTCTCCAGCTCCCTCCACACACTTCACACTTCCTTTTGTAAAGTCTCAAACATTTCTTTTCAGATCCCTAACTTCTCCACTCATGCCTGCTTTCCCCCTTCCCACACAGCACCTTCTGAACTAGGATTCCACACTCCCTGTCTTTGCTTTCTGGCTTCTTATTGGCATTTCTGACATTATTCTCTCCAATCCATTATTTCTAATTTCAACATTTACATTCCAGTTTAACAATTTTCCTAGTCACACATATCCAGGCCCCAGTGTTTTATAAATATAAACTTACAAGCTAAATGTGAGGGATCAAAGGGGTCAAATGAAAAAGACAGGATATTTTCAGCATAACTTTTCTTCCAAAGTTTGGTGCCTGTGTCTGCATTCCACAGTACAATATAATTTGGTGGGTGAACTGCAAGCAGTAAATCTCTGGAAGCATCTTGATTCCACAGCCACTGCATGTCTGTCAAAAGAAATAGGGAACAAAATTAATATTTGGGATGGTATCAGATTGGACCTGGACACAAATGTCTTCTCCACTCTAAAACCTTTTAATCAGCCTTAAGCTCAAGAGTAAAATGAAACTGAGTGTAACACTCAGCTCTTTCAGAGCTGGTAAGAGCTTTCCCTAGTTTGACAGAAAATAAAAGGCTTCATTTGGTCTGAAAAACTGTAGAAATCTTCAAATGGCATGGTCAGAACTTCTTTAAACCTTCAGTGAATCGGTGTCAGGAGTAAATAAAACCCAATTTATAATGCACACACAAACAAAAAGTAATAAACTAAAATGAACTGTAGTCAATAAACAAATTTTCAGTGGCCCAGTATCAGATATAAAATGTTGCATCTTCTTTCACAGGATCTATAAAACAGAATAATAACAAAAACCAAACAACCTAATTTCATAGGAGGACTTTGATGTAATAGATTTTAAAGGCCCATCAGGTATAACATAAGCATCATCACAAATTTTTAAAATAGCTGAAATGCCCCCAAAAAACCCAACTCCAGCTGAAGAGCAGGAAGATGTACTTGACACAGTAAATGTTATTATTTCAATCAATAACATCCATAAGAATAGATTCTACCTTTTTGCCACAAGATCTTGGAAAACATCATAATGAATTAAATCTCACAGCATTCCTCTGGGGGACAGTAAATCTTACATTGACTCATAAAATGGACAAACATACAGGGGGCTGGTAATCCCAACAGGAAAACTCCCTGCCAGGACTGAGCACAGCTTAGAAAAGGCAGGTGATGGATTTGTACACAATGCTCCAGAAAACAGCTCCCATATAAACATCAGGCTCTGTCATTACCTTGGATGGGCTTTGAATGCTCCTGTATTTCACAGCGAGCTGTTCCTGTGGCCACATCCCACACAATGATTTTCCCTGTGGCATCAGCAGAAGCCAAACGTAAGGAATAAGGAGAGCCAATATTGTGGTGGTAATTTTCCTTAGCCCATTTAACCTGAAAATACAGATGGGAATTGGTTAAAGGAGACAAATACATGGCACAGGCACCATAGTTCATATTTTTCAGGTAATGAACTCAATAAAAAAGCACAGTAATAGTTAACCAACAGCACCTGTAACATACCTTTAAGCCACCATCACTTGTGTCAATTTAAGGTAGGTCAGCACTGTGCTGCATGACTGCATGGCTGATATTCTAAAATTACATAAATCAACAATACTTGTTCCTGAAGGTAACTACAAAAATCCAAACATACACACCATGTATATAAAGTATTTACTCAAATATTTAGGGGAAACCAAATGGCAATGTTTAAGGTTCTGTGGGTACCCACAAACCTATACCCACTGACTTCAAATCAAATGAAAGCTGAAAAATTATCATTCCATTTTGATACACATCCTAAAACATGTAATTTTCCTAATCTGACAAATATATTGTGGTATTGGTGAGGAAGGAAGGTTAGTCTTTAATTTGTGTGTTGTCTCATAAGACAACAAAAACAAATTGTTGCTGGCATTTGCTACCTTTTTGGTCATTTTCAGCACATTGCCACCACTGATCTCCAGGTACCACTTTCCAGTTTGGGATTTCAAGCTGCACAGGCTTGTGAATTGGCAATACTTATGAGAAATCTGTGTCTTGAAATCTGAAACACTCTGCAACTCCTCCCAGATTACAAGGGGCTGGATAACACTGACTTCTTCCTTATCTATCCCACATGGAGCTGTTTTTTGCTATCTGCTTTTAAGGTGAACTTCTGCCCCAGGAGAGACTGCAGACACTGGCAGAATAAAGAAACACTATTGCTAAGCTAATGGGACTTCACCTGCTACAAAAATTCCACCCTGTGTGCTGTCACTGACTGTCACAGAAAGGGTGAGGCAAACACAGGACTTTCTGCAGATACTGAAAATGTGACATTTAAAAACTGAGACAGGACTGTCATTAGGCAGCACTAACTTTGCACCATAACCAGATTTACAGCAGCATTCAGAGCCCTGCTGGCACCCTTGCACTGCCCCTCTCAGAGGTATGAGAAGGATGTGTCTCACAAACCAGCTGAATAAATTAAACAAATGTGACACGTGCACAGCACACAGTCTGTATCTATAGCTCTAGCTATACACTCAAAGCATGTTTCTACCAGAATCACAAAGAATTCTTGAGAGACTCTCCTCTACCTACAAATTTCATTTTTGCAATTCCTGCTTCCCTGCTGTTTGAGAAAGAACTACCCCTGAGGATACCTGCAGGTGGCTGTGTAACTGTAATTGTAAAAACCTACAAAGCTCTTTATTTCTCAGTTAAATGTATATTACTTCAAAGTAAATTCCAAGTCTGGGAAACATCCTTTCTCAAGGGAGGAGCTATCACCAAGTTCAAAGTAACAAAAAAGGAAATCTTTACATGACCAGCCCTAACCAGACTCTTTGTGGTGCTCCCACACCATGAACCTCTTCCCCCTCTGCAGTGACACTGATCCAACAAGTCCTCCCACAGGACCTGATCTTCTGCTAAAAGAAATTATTTTCCAGCATTAGTCACTGTCTACTTGACTTCAAAATACAGCAGCAGCAGTCAGAAACAGGAACCAGAGGTGACTTTTTTTAATTTTCACAATTCATACCACCTCATTTATAAAGTCTTATTATTACTGTTGATTAATGCATCAAAAAGGACAGAAAGGTCATTTCAATCCTCTCATTCTTGTGATGGATCAAAAAACTTCTCTTGTAATTAGATTTTCTTCCATAAAAGCATGCTTTCTATACTCTATGTAAGGGTAAAATCAGATATAATCCACTCCATACAAAGTCATCAGTCCCCCACAAACACCATTTGGACAGATGGACAACTAACATGGATCCATTTTCAGTGCAGCTTTGACCTATTCCAGACAGTTCCAACAGCCAAAGGGGAGGATGCATTTAAAGGAAAATAGCAAAATGGACTGCAAAAGGATTATGAAACAACTTTCTTTGTTTTCTTCATAACAGATGTGGTGTGTTTTGGAATTCTTCTGAACTGAAGCACAGGTTTTTGGAGAGAAGATCCCCAGTGGACTCAGTTTGCTGGTGTGAGCCTCTACTCCAAGGAGTTTAAGCCAGGCTTACACAGAAGATTTCTTACAGATCCACTCCAGCTTATTTGTGCTCTTAGCATTTACAAACTCTTAAAAAAAAAACAATTCAGGAATTGAAGAAAATTTCTTAGCGATGTAAAGGTATGTGCAATGCTCATGGCCTCATAACCATTTCTTATATAATGCCTATTTCTTCACGTAGAAGGGAAGGTTTTTTTCATTCCTCCACCTCATAAATTAGCCATTTTCTTACAGTCTACTTCATAAAGCTTTAGGTAGTGGCTTTGAAAAATTATCTTATAAATTACTGGACTTCAGCACTTGGTTTCCTATTGAAATAATGTAACTTCTCAAAGCTAGAGAATGTAACAAAATTCATTGAAACGCTATCACTGCAGAGATCAAAAGCTAATTTTGCTACAATTTGTTACCTAAGCTAAGTGAAAATGTTAAAGCAAAAGGCACATTCAACCACCTTCTACTACTACAAAAAGATCCCACCACAACTCCCCTACCTAAGACCCTATTATTCTTGATAAATTACTCACTGCCTTCTAATAAATACAGCACTTGTGCCAAGGACCATCAAACACACCTGCCAGCCAAACAATCCTCTAAACCCTAAGTGAATCTGTCACTGCCCACAGTAAAAGAAATAATGAATCAAAGAAATACATCCTGTTCCACACTCACCCAAAGTCAAACTCTGCAATTTCAAGTCAAGGACCTTCAAAGGAAAGTACAGCTACCCTGCACTTAAACTAAAATTTTAGCCATTTTATATCACTAAAATAGATGTTCAGTTTTGTCTGCTATTGTTCCTTTTCTATTGGTAAGAAAAGAAAGAAAAGCTTAAAAGTAACTTCCTAGACAAATGGTGCACTTCTCCCAACAGGGAGGATCAGAAAGGGCAGCAGCAAAGAGCTCCATTTGGTATTTTGTAATGTTCATTTGAAATCCTCCTATGTTAACAGCTTTCCTAGAAACAGATCTGTGTTCTGTAACACTAACAAATGTTTCCAGATAGTCTATCTTTTATATTCTATATTTTCTAGAAAGATATACCATCAAGCTCAACTCAAATTTCAGCATGCATGATGTGACATAGCTGCAAAAGAGATCACATAAAATACATGTATTTTACATCAGATTTCATGTGAAAATCACGTGGAACATCATGCCAACTATTTACAGGGATTTAGAAGGATAACATAAACACCAGAACCAAGTAATATACCATAAACCAGGTACATCTCACCTTGACAACACTGGCTTTGTGTCTTTCCAAAACCTGCAAGGTCTGAGCAGAGCTGGCATCCACCACGAGCACGAGGGAATGGCATCCATATGCAATCAAACCTTGCCAGCCCCTGGAAGAGCACAGAGCATCATCAACAAGTGAAACAGAACAAAAGCTCTTCACATCAGGAATGAGGGGTTTTTTTGGTAAGTTGAATGCATGCTACTAGACACCTTATTTGATGCTTATCAGATGGTAGATACTTTTTAGTAACAAAAAAGCTTTATAAAATAATATTGCACTGTCTGCTGGAACCCTAAGCCACCACAAAGCATCTCTTTGTGTCCATCTCAGAATCTTCTTCTGTAAGTTTAAAACATCACACAGCAATTCAGGAAGAGCATTCCCAAATTTTAGATGTAAGAACAAAGGTAAGAAATATATTTGCAATTATACAACTGCTCATCTTTTTTATTTATTAGTTTACTTATTTATAGGCAAAAAAAGGAGTATTTTAGCAATTATTACAGTAACAGTGAAAATCTGCTGAGGCTTGTCTGACTTCAGGAGAAATTAACCACAGAATCACAGAATGGTTTGGGTTGGAAGGGACCTTAAAGATCATCCAGTGCCACCCCTGCCATGGCAGGGACACCTTCCACTGTCCCAGGCTGCTCCAAGCCCTGTCCAGCCTGGCCTTGGGCACTGCCAGGGATCCAGGGGCAGCCGCAGCTGCTCTGGGCACCCTGTGCCAGGGCCTGCCCACCCTCACAGGGAACAATTTCTTCCTGGTATCTAATCTCTACCTACTCTGCTTCAATGGGCACGCGTGTGTCACTGCCGGGAGGGGCTGGGCCGCGCTCCCCGGGCACGGCTTTGTCCCTGCCCGAGCCGGACAGCAGCAGCCCCCGGCCTCTCCGGGGCACGGATCCATCGCTACCCCAGCCCCGCTTCCCGGCGCTGCTCGGGGGCTCTACGGACGCCCCGGCACCGTTGCGGCCTCGCAGGCGGAGGCAGCGCCGGGGCAGAGCCAAGCCCGACCGTGGCTGCGGCCAAGGAGCCGCGGGGGGACCCGCGACCCCCGCCCGCGGCCCGGCCCTCACCAGTCC
>VZSE01014913.1:0-66922 GCA_013398275.1 Promerops cafer | reverse complement strand
CGCTCGCAGCTCGGCCGGGGCCCCGCGGCCCGGGAACGGCAGTTCCGCCGCCCTGAGCTGCCCTGCGCCGCCCTGCGCTGCCCCGGCCGGGCTGAGCGGTGCCAGACGCGGATCTCAGAACGGTTCGGGTTGGCACGGACCTCTGGGGATCATCCACGGCAGGGTCACCCGGGGCGGGTGGCGCAGGAACGCGCCCAGGTGGGGTTGGAATGTCTCCGGAGAGGGAGACTCCACGCCCTCCCTGTTCAGCTGTCCCACTGCTCTGCCACCTCCACTGGGAAGAAGTTCTTCCTCATGCTGAGGTGGAACTTCTTGTCCTTTAATTTGTGGCCGTTGCTCCTTANTGCTCCAAGCCCTGTCCAGCCTGGCCTTGGGCACTGCCAGGGATCCAGGGGCAGCCGCAGCTGCTCTGGGCACCCTGTGCCAGGGCCTGCCCACCCTCACAGGGAACAATTTCTTCCTGGTATCTAATCTCTACCTACTCTGCTTCAATGGGCACGCGTGTGTCACTGCCGGGAGGGGCTGGGCCGCGCTCCCCGGGCACGGCTTTGTCCCTGCCCGAGCCGGACAGCAGCAGCCCCCGGCCTCTCCGGGGCACGGATCCATCGCTACCCCAGCCCCGCTTCCCGGCGCTGCTCGGGGGCTCTACGGACGCCCCGGCACCGTTGCGGCCTCGCAGGCGGAGGCAGCGCCGGGGCAGAGCCAAGCCCGACCGTGGCTGCGGCCAAGGAGCCGCGGGGGGACCCGCGACCCCCGCCCGCGGCCCGGCCCTCACCAGTCCNCGCCCTGAGCTGCCCTGCGCCGCCCTGCGCTGCCCCGGCCGGGCTGAGCGGTGCCAGACGCGGATCTCAGAACGGTTCGGGTTGGCACGGACCTCTGGGGATCATCCACGGCAGGGTCACCCGGGGCGGGTGGCGCAGGAACGCGCCCAGGGGGGGTTGGAATGTCTCCGGAGAGGGAGACTCCACGCCCTCCCTGTTCAGCTGTCCCACTGCTCTGCCACCTCCACTGGGAAGAAGTTCTTCCTCATGCTGAGGTGGAACTTCTTGTCCTTTAATTTGTGGCCGTTGCTCCTTATCCGGTCGCTACCCCTGAAGAGTCAGGCACCATCTGTAGCCCAAACAGTCCCTCAGTCTCTCCTCATCAGAGAGATGCTCCAGACCCCTCATCATCTTTGTGGCCCTGCTGGACCGTCTCAGCAGCTTCGTGGCTTGCACTGAGGAGCCCAGGAGCTGACACAGAAGGGACCCCCAGAGCTGCCACCCGTGGCCAGGGACACGGTGCTGCTGTGTTGGCTGTCCACGCGCGGCTGGGAGCGGGCAGGAGCCGTGGGATGCCCCAGACACCAGCTCTAGGGATGCTTGTCCTCCTTGTCAGACTGCAGCCTGGGACACCTCGCTGGGAAAAGGGCTCCCTGTCCCATCGCCAGGTGCTTGGATGCTGCAGGACAGCCAGAACATTTTTTTTTTCTCACCTTAGTGATTTCTGCTCCAAAGTACCTCTTCAGTGACCAAACACAGTGACAGACCTCTTTGGTACCCTCAACAGCAGCAGCAGCAGCACACGTTGCACCACAAGGCACCAACCCATCCTCCAATTGTCCCCAAGATGTCACTCAGGCCAGGCAAAGCCACCTGGAATGACACATCCCTGTGCAGGAGCACTGGACATTTGCACTGGAGCACACCAGGCTGCAGAGCACTGAGGCTGGACTCAATAACCTCAAAGATCTTTTCCAACCTGGTTATGTGATTCTGTGAAGCTTCTAAGCCAATTTTCTGTGCCACAGCATTAATAAGATAACAAGAATTATGTACTTGCAAGCTCATTGTTTAACGTACATGGGCTGTTGGTGTGTTTGTTTCTCTTTGAAATAGTAATAGTAATTGTTTATTTGTTATATTTTGTGGAGAAAAAGATGCCACTAGATGGCCAGAGATGGCATGCCAGCTACTCGCTCTTACATTGCTGCAGTGTCACTTTGTCACAGAAGATGCAATAATGCTGATCCTCTTTTTCCCTCTTTTCATTCTAATCACAATTGAATTTGTGCACGTGGGAACTCAAGGAACAACCTGCAGCTGATGCCTTTTCCAACTGTCTTCTAAGGAATTCTGCTCCTGAAGCACAGTACATCACTGCCACTTCCAGGTCACTGCACCACTGGAACTTATTTCTTGAAACTGTCTCATCCCAAAAGATCTCTCTCTACTCTTAAAACTGAAAAATAATTGGAGAATTAAAGAGCATTTTATTCCCTTTTCTTTGTCATTATTTGAGGACTACATGATCTGCACCTCTGGAGATCAATTTTGTAAGAGCCTGAGCAGCTACTAGCTTCATTAATTTATTTTTGCTAATGTTGTGTTTTTACTCTGTGTCCTTGGGCAACATTCTGCTGCTCATGTTTTTGGTTATTTTCTTGTTTTGTTGGATTTGGGCTTTGTGAGAAGGGTCTTTTGCAACTTTCATTGCACAATAGAAACAGAAGCTCTTCTTGACAGTTTTCAATCAATTTTCTTGACATCAGAAAATGAAGCAATGAATGAAATGCCTAAAGGAAATAGATACTTTAAGGTAGTTGAAGATAAGGACAGATACCAGAAAAAGGGAAGCAAAAGAGGAAATGAGGGCTGTGTCAACAACTGGTTGGAAAAAAAAAAAAGAATCTGAGTGGTTTTCAGGGTCAGAGAGGGTGAAAATCAGGGTGCATGAGCCAGGTGAATACATACTGAAGAGTCACCAGAGGCATCGGGAGGAGGTGAGGAAAAGGGTTTTGAGCAATGATAAGGATCACTGGAAGAGCTGAAAGGAGTGGAAGTGTGAGCTGTCAGAGGGAAAGCAGAGTGTGCACTGGATGCACTGATTCCACTTCTGATCCACAGCTGCTCACCAACACTGAGTACTCAAGACTGATGCACAGCAAATGGATGTGAACTAAAGATGTTTAGAGATGTTAAATTCTTTTTTTGGGGGTGGTTAACTGGATGCCCTCTTTCACATCTTACTGTTAAATTAAACCACTGCCAAGCAAGAATGCAAAATACATCAAGGCACTTTGTTCTCTGACTCTTCTGTAAACATAATGATACACTTTTGGCTGCTGTAGAAAAAGCAAATACCAAGATTTCAGCTCTTTAACTGCATAGTCAGTAATGCCATTAAACCCACTAAAACCTCCCAAGTATTTAAGATGTGATACCCAGTGGGAGAGACTTCGTTCCAGACACTTCCAATAGTCCTCACTAAGGACATGTGGAGAAAAAAGTTCTGGGTGATCATAAAAATAATTTTAATAAATTAATGATTAAATAAATAATGGGAAGTGTGATTCTGCATAGCTTTTGGCTCATGACTAAATGATTTTTCTGTGAGTTTGAACAAGAGAAAGTGGGACTGAAGTAGAGACGTGTGCAGTCTCCTTTTTAGGTTTCTCCTTTACACAGTAATTATTGCAGGAATATTCCTGTGAAAGCTTCTGGGACCTCTTTGATTTCCATGGCCTTAAGTTAGAGCTGCAGGAGCCCCTGGGATCCACTGGTGAACTTTGGATCCACTTTGCATTCTGTTATAGAAACCCCAGTTTGAGATGGGGGTGTGTAACCAACCCTGCTATGGGGCAGGCTTCTGTTTGCATTGCAAATTACTGCTCTTGCCTTGGTGCTGCCATTTCTGCTCCCTGCATTTAAAGCTCCTTGAGTTTTCTGCTGGTTAAGTGTCCCCACTTGAAAGGGGGCTGACTAAAAGCTGATGCCATCCTCTCTTATCAGAGGTTTTGCACAGAGCAAGAGACTTGCACCGTTCAGTTTTGCCTCACACTTTGGGTTTTTTCCTTTTTTTTTTTTTTTTTTTTTTTTTTTTTTTTTTGCAAAGGGAATATATCTAAAGTCAAGATGCATTTAATCACAGTCTAACTTCATAATCCCAATAGAGATCTTTTTATTTCATGTTGTATTTTCAGAAAAAGATTAAATAATAAGTATTGATGAAGGAGATTCTATTTCTGGGGCATCAGAGTTCCACTAAATTTAACACAAAAATAAAACCAATATATGAATTTCAGAGTGTGGAATATTTAGCTTCTGGAACTCTATCAGCTTGATGCAAAACCAGATGGCTTTAATCAAAGACTCAAACACTTGTCTCCCTTTCTAAATTCTTTCAACTTCAAAGTTTAAAATTATCCAGAAACTTCCCTCCACGTGAGCATGATCTAATCCAGTTCCACTGAACCTGATGGACATGTAAATGTAAATTCTCAAAGGTTGTGGAGTGAACTATGAGAAGACTCCAATGTCTGTCTGCAGTTTCATTTTGTTTTGACCAAGTTTCACCAAAGGAAAAATTTGTCAAATGCTGTTGTGGGTTTTTTTTCTGAAATTATTTTCCTTCCCCTTATATATATCTCTTTTTCTAAGGGTCCAAAAAGATCATGAAGTCTAGAACTATTTAATTCACATATTAAAGTATGAATTAAATAATGGTGCCAGTTTTGTGCCATTTCTTTCTATTTTCATCCAGACTGCTGCAGCACAATCACTGAGCACCTCATGTTTCTTTCTGGTCCTTTCTTTGAAAATCCTGCAGATGAACATTTACCCACCTCCCTGAAATACATTACTGTAGCTGAGTGAAAAATCTCTGGAGAAATAGTGCAGAAGGAAAAGAAAGGGCTCTGAAAGGTGTGTGATCCCTGATGGACACAAAGAGGGAACGAGAATGCCAATCCCAGATATCAGCATCCAGGACCAATTTGATCGATTTGGACTTCAAAAACTGGGGGTTTTCCTGAGAGGAGAAATGAGAATCTCCACTAGCAGAACCCTGAGGGTTTTCAGTGCTGAGTATTCCTGGAGTTCAGACACTGGCTCTTGCTTTAGGAAAGTGGAGTGGTGCCAGGTACTGTGATCCAACAAATGGGTTAAAGGGGAGAAGTTTGAAGTATTTCAGAGCTTTGGAAACATCCTAGCAACCTGAGAGAGCATTTGTTTATTATTTTGTTAGGTGCCAATAAAGGACTTTTCTTTTTTTTTTTTTNAGTTTTTTTTTTTTTTTTTTTTTTTTTTTTTTTGGTGGCTAATAAGTAATTTATTAGCATCAGTGCAATATGCTGCAAGATACAGGATGAGAGCAACAGTGGTGTGAAATTGGGATTTGAAATCTGTGTGAAACAACGCAGGATGCTCAATGCTGGTGAATCAATCAGTGTTCCTGACAACACAAGGTTCCATGACATAAATTTTAAAAGATGAAGAAGTCTCTACGAAGACAGGCTTCCTGAAAAAATAATGAAAAATGAAGCAAAAACTGATTTTTAGAGCCATCAGCAACTCCATGACTACAGCTGATGAAAATGTGAACACAGTAACTTACTGAGTTTGATAAAGTGCATATTGAGAAACAGAAGTGTCCTCATGTATATTGCATATTGAATGGATGGAAAAAGTTTTAATCCATGGTATTAATGTTTTGGGATGTGCAGGGTTTTATAAACTAAATTTAAAAATTCAAATGTCCAGAAACCATGGTAACCATGTATATCCAGTAAAGTGTTATTAATTTCTGAACATTATATAACCTACACATTAATATTTAAGGTTGGATGCAGCCCAGAAATAATTCTTATGAGAGCACAAACCTTAATTATTTCATGATGTATAATATTTTCATTAAATGGTTTTCACATTCTTTGGGAAAATCCATATTAGGACTTGTTTGTATCCAATGTCCAATGGAGTTTGGGAGTCAAAGTGTGGCCCTCCTTCAAGGCTCTGGATGGAAGACACACATGGAAAATAAATGTGTAGAATTCAGTGTGTAGCAGTAGAGTCTGCATGTGGGAAGTAAAAATCCAGCCTGGCACATCAGCCACTTCAACCACAACAATTCCTTCACCAGTGCCTCTCCTCCCCAAAAAGGGCTGGGAATTCTGTGCTCTTTGGTTTATGATGCACTGAAACTTTGAGTCTCTTATAAGCTCAAGGGGCACAGAAGATACTTAAATCCTAGTTTGATAAAAAAATAGAAAGTATCAAATAAAATGCTAGGATGACCTGTGAAAGACAAAATCTCTTGTAAATACAAGGAGCATTAGCAGGCTGACAGTGACATTAAAGTGAGGTTTTGTTCACCACCTTTGCTGTCCCTCCAGTGCTCCTGTGGCTGAAATCACCCAGGTGATGGGTGCATTCCCACAGTCCCTCTGGGAGGCAGCAGGCAGTTGTTTCTGAGAAGGCATCATATATTCAGTATTTAAAGAAGCTTTATAATCACTCTTTTTCCCTAATAAAATATATTTTAAGAGCGTTATGCAATGTTTTTGCTGCGGTTCTTTGGTGGAATTTACTGCTCTTTTTTGTAAAGCATCCTGAAAATCTCTTTGACATACTTACCTATATTAGGGGGAGGACCTGAGTCTAGCAGGTAAACAGGAGCAAAAAGTAGAAGTTCCAGGAAAATTCCATAATTATGATGCACAAACCTTGCTTTCCATCTCAGCACAGTGATGACCTGTGACTTCCCTCTAGCTGTGCATGATTTCCTTTTCCTCTGGAGTAATTATAAATTGATCACAGACAGGAGAAAAGATGCAGTTTTTGGAACACAAGGTTTAAGGGCACCACAATTCCCAGACAGCTCCATTTGGGATTTTCCACTTTTCCAACTTAAATAAAAGAAAGAGTGATCACTGAGGAACCAGTCTTTAAGAAGCAGAACATCATGCAGCATTCTGGCAGAACAAAATTATCATCTATTGCAATCTGTATGGTGGCAGCAGAAAAAAAATACACAGATTTGTGTTGGAGAGCAATTCCACACAGCTGCTGGAATCAAAATATTAAATAAAAATATTTTAAAAACAGCTTCTGGAGCTGGTTCACTGATGGTGTTTCAAAGGTTGTGGCTCTTGTTGACAGCAAATCAAGTCTGGGAACCACAGGAAAGAGAAAAATCTGTGGTCAGTGCACTGAAGGTGGAACACAGGAGCTTCTTCTTCAGGGCTGCTTCCTGCCAGTGCTGCTTTCCACACTTTAAACTGTTTCTCAGGGGCCATAGAATTACAGAGAGGAACCAAACGAGTCTTAATACTTTTCCAGATTTCAGGTTTTAAAGAGCTTATGTAAATATTTCCCATAAGTACAATAAATATTTGATCTGACTTTGAAATAGTGCTGAAAAAGCAAGTTTTATGATCACTGATAAAGGCAATGTAGAGGTAAAAATCCTCCTAAGGCCCATCACTTTTGACATATTAAGTGTCCTGTCCTTAAAAGTCTCTGCAGGGTAGGAAATGACTTGGCCGAAATACTGAATCTATTAAGAGACAAATACATTCTATCCATATATATGAAAATCATCCTCAGAACAGTCCATTTAAAAAAAAAAATAGATCTTCAAGTAAAGATCAGAAGCCTGCTTCACCGACCATGAATAAAACGTATTTCTTTACAGCCCTGTTTGAGCTGTAAATGTTGGTTTATGTTCTGTGGCGTTAGCAGTATCCATCTGTTTTTTCCCTCCAGTGAAAGTAGTGGAGAGAGAGGTTATGGCTTTGCTTTACTGGTGATTTTCTGCAAGGTTCACATCCTCTTCTTTAAAGATGATGCCTTAAAATGTGAAATTGCTCTTCCAGCATAAGGTGGATGCCAGAAAAATCATAATATCTGCTGTTTTAGCTCATTCTCATATATGAAAGAGAGATTTTGACTGGCTTCAGTCATGATAAATTGACTTTAAGACCCTCCACACTGTGGCAATGTCCCCACACTCGATTTTATGTATTTTTATTTACCTTTCTGGTTCTGACTTTTCTCTCTTCAGCACAAGAAAAGCAAAGGCAATTTTAAAAAATCACCAAAACTCACTCACAACCACACGTAGAAATCCCACCAAAACCCAAACAGGCTTTCAGGAGTTGGCATGAAAGTCTTTTTAGGAACTGGATCAGTGAAAGACATCCCATGCCTGAGAGGTGTGAGTTCCAGTGGGAATTGTGATGAAATGCAGGAAACAAGAGCATCCTTGAAATCCAGGACTTCTACAGTGCTCTTCCAAACCTCACTGAGCTTGCCTGAAATGAGCAAGTGTTGAAAAAATTCAGAAACAATAAAGAATTTATCTTTTTATAACTTCACTCATTGTGGGGTCATAAAGCAGAGCGGTAAGAAATGCATCTGTGAATTTAAACTTACAACAGGGCAGTTTATACAGGAATGCACAAATGTGTGGTGATTTTTTCACAAAATTATATTTGCAAGCATCTGACAACAGCTTTGTCACAACAAACTTACATGGAAATAACCTTTAAAAGCACCACTCCATGAGGTAATTTAATAAATCAGATTTTTCCAGAGTGCAATTTGGCTGGGGAATTTAAAATCTGTGTTAGATTTTCTTCCATAGGGAAATGTACCTTCATCCCTTTCTTTCAGAACATTTTCAGGTTGTTGCCTTGAAGCTGAGCCCTGAAGGAGTGGCTGTATTCCTGTGCTGCAAATACTGGGGATGGTTTCAGTATTTCATTTTTTCTGCTCTCCAGAGCAGGATTCCTGGGAGAGCAGGGAGGGTGAAATATATTCAGTTGGAAGCTACTTCACTCAGGATGTGTTTAATATGATATACTCATGACTGGCATTCTTAATGGGACATAAACTGTGAGAATACTTCCAAATATTGTCATACCTAGCCACGTCCCCTTTCTTTTCCTATAAAACAATAAAACAAATTTCACTCTAAGCCAGATCTTGAATTCTGACAAAAATGCTTATTTCCATCAAATGCAGCTGAACTTTTGCCTCTGAGCTGATGATTTCTGTACCTCCATCCCAGAGGAAGTGCTCTTTGTGCTGCACACTGGGGCTGAGCTCCCACCTCTGAATCCTGCCCACCCAAGCTTCCAGGATGTTTTCCTAAATTATCACCGTGCTGGCAGTAGGTTGAATAAAAACCAAACCTGTTTATCTTCCTCTGTGGAGCAAGGGGACATTTTCTCTGCTTCAACAAATGCAAAGTTCCCTTTGTGATGCATTTGTCTGCAAACTTTACCAGACCTGGCAAGTTTAGATACGATATTTCTGTTCTCCATTATGCTAAAAGCCCCCAGATCCCTGATAATAGGATTTCCACAATAGCTCCTGTAATGGGGAGCAAGAATCTTCTCTTCCTGGGGACATGACATAAATTAATCTTCCCTTGAGAATGAATTAATTGAAAAAAATGTCTACTTTAAAATTTGCATGATTTAAGGACTATTTATTCCTTAATTCTTGATGGATATAATTCAATAAGTGTTTATACTGATGACCATGTGGTTTCAGCACACTTAAAGATTTCAGAATTGGAGAAAACACTTTGCTAAGACTGTCAGTGCTTTTGGTGGATGCTGGGAGAAGAATATTTCTTGAACTCTCTTTGGGGAAAAAAGAGCGGTTTTCAAGGTTTATATATCGGTATAAAAAGCACAGGACCTGCTGTCACCAAAGTTCCCATCTTCAAAACTTCAGCAGGTGAAAGCAGGTGGCTGCTTATGGTAGCAGTGGAGAGAAATTGCAGAGATGAAGGAGCAGAAAGCAGCAATGAAGATCCCCTGATGAACACAGCTCAGAGCTCAGCTGCTGCCAACCAGGCCAAATAGTCTGTGGTAAACACAATTTTCACAGGCTAAATGTTCAGCTATTCTTTAAAGGCTTCCTTCCTTTTATTTCCCATTCCCCTGCAAACTGTTTCTTCCAGCAATTCTGGAAGTTTTGCTGTGAGAAGGAGCTGATATTCAGTTTTAATACAAATTAAACAGCCACTTTTTGACTGACAAGGGCAACAGATCTAAAATGGTGAGCCCAAAGCACCTTTCCCCTGCTTATCAATTCTCTTCCATCTTCATCCTTATATTTTCATGTTCCTTCTCTTTGTCTCTCTTTGCTGCATTTTGCTCATAGTGGGGAATAGAGATGTTTTTCATATAGTGGATTATTGTAGATGGGTTTTCCATAATAAAACAGTTCTCAAGATCGCTATTCTCCACAGAATTTTAAATAAAATATCCCTGATTTGAAGACAGAATGATCAATCTGAATCAGATCCCAGACATGAAAGCTTCAGAGCAGAAAACATAAAAAAAAAATTAAATATTTAGCATGAGTTATACAATATTAAAACCAAAGGAGGCTCAGAGGAAAGATATTTACAAAGCATTCTTGATTTTGACACAAGAAAAATGTTTAACCTATTAATGAAAATATTCCTCAAATAAAATCACAAGTTCCTGGGCCTAACTTCCCAACTTTTTGTAAATGTAGCTTTAAAATATTAATACATACTACTTAAAACTTCTGACTTGCATTTTTAATAATAAAACTTTTTTAAACCAAGTAAAACATGTGACAGCCCTTGCAGGGCTGTTTTCAGCCTAGTGGGAGCCCCAGTCCTCCTGTCCCCAGCAATTTCCTTCCCTCTGCAGGAAGGGAGGAGAAACCTTCCAGAAACAGAGAATGCAGGACCTCAATTAATCCTCCTCTTACTTGGCCTGAATAGAAGAACCTTTTGCACACCCTACAAATGTAAAATTGTTGAGCACACAAAGTGAGCTGTAGAAATTCGACAAAAACCCATAAGATTTTCTGTTTGGCAAAATCGTTTTCCAGAGGATTTTAAGTCCCCTAAATCTCCAGAGATTAGAAATGCTGATTGGCCTGTAAAAGTCAACAAATTAGATAGATGAAGGTGATTTACCTGGCCAACAGTCATTATTTATTGCATATTTTTAAGGAAAAAAGACAGCTTTGGAATGTAATCTTGTAGTTCATAATATGTTCATATATGTAGTCCTTTGTAAAGTAATTTAAACACAAGTAATCTCAAGGACTTGTTTTTTGCAGGATATTGACAAACATAACTAATTCATTGTGCCACAATTTACTGAGGGATAAGTGCTTCTTTACAGAGATTAAAAAAAACAAAATAACAACAACAAAACACCAAAAAAAAAAAGTAGTACTTTTTCCCCTTTAAAAGATATCACCTTTCTTCAGTTTTAATTTTATTTTCCATGTTCTAAAAGTTTTGAAGGACTAGCTATGTGACTTTCAGGAAAGTATTTTTGCAACAGGTAAGACTATTTGACACTGTGAATATTTGCACTGTTCTAGCCCTCTTAAAATTCTTATTTATGCATTGATTGTTGGGCAGTAATTTAAAAATTACTGTAGCAAGATTAGAAATTACACAAGGAAAGTGGCAGAGAGGAATAAGAAGAGAATCAAATAGAAGCCTGATTACTTCAGGTATTACCACTGGGATCATATAATTAAGTGCATTCCTCATTTCATTACAAAATTCTACGAGAACTATAACTGTATTATTTTTCAGTCAGCAACCTTTTTTTTTTTTTAAATTCCAATTTCCATATTGATCTCCTCTGTCCTCAGAAGGGTTTTGGGGCCAAATGAGTTCGTGCATCTCTGATTAGGTTGCAAAGAGTCTGATTTGTGATTTTTCCATATCTTTCCAGTTCAGGGAGTCACTGTGTGAGCCATCTTCAGGCAAACACGATTCAGCAGCGGGCAGCACTGTCGGGTTGCAGACAGATCACAAAATCCTGGTACATTTGCAGGGGTGGGAAATGATGGGTTTGTTCATAAGTAGTCCTGAAGTGGGAATAGATAAACTGTGCTACCCAAACATTTTGCTTTTCACTTGCATCAAGAAAGCCTTGACTGGTCCAAACCCAGTGGTACCCTCAATACTAACAAGTTTTCCTCTCATTGATGGAGATTCCTCACAGGATGTGACTGCAGTGGTGTCATCGCCTTGAAATGAAGAGATGGGACTATCAAAGGCCAGTAAATGATTTATTACTCAGAAATACTTTAGACAAAGCATCAGTCTCAAAGGTTGTGAGATTTGGAGTAGCAAGTCAGCCATAGCTGAGGAGATAGTCACGAGTTTCTGAGTTACATGGCAATATATAACTTTTGGTCCAAAGGACAGTTAACACCTGTTTATTTTGACTTTATCACCTGTCACCTTCTCTGCTTTCTGCTGCATTGCATCTGTCTTTCTTCTGATAGCTTGTTAGCTCACATACACACATGTACTTCTATTATAACAATGAGATTCTTAACTTAAAATATAAAATCACATTACTACACTTAAAAACCTTCTGTTATATCACCTAATATAGTTTCTTTCTTACTTAAGACATATTCTTCCTTAAAATTATAGGAACATAGGTTTATAATTTCCCTGCTTAATGTCTGTATACCTTTATCATTACATCAGCCCAAGCTCTTTCCAAGGCTGTAAATCAAACCCATTAGTGTCTGTGGAAGTTTCTGTTTTTTCTGATCACAACACAGTGGTAATTAATCCTGTTAAGTGTTTGCTGCTGATACCTGTCAGCATTAATGGCCTGGCAAAGGCATTCACAGCAAGGGCTCAACCAGGAACAGCTGCTTTGAAAAGGAAAAGTTTACCTTGTTATGACTGAAATAACAATGCTTGCCTGTGGTAGGGCACTGAACATTCCTTGCCATGTAACTTCTCAAAGGAAAAATGACCACATGCTTATTTTGCTGTAGGAAAAACTGTGTCACAGGAAGATGAAGCAGCTCATCCAGGTCACCCAAGAAACTGGTGGCACAGCTAGGAAAAACGTGAGTTTGTTATGTCCCAGTCTGTTTTGTCTGTTTGTTATGCCCCAGTTTGTTATGCCCTGTGATCCTCCAAGAGAAGGATTCGCAAACAGCAGCAGGCACTGCAGCAAAACCTCCTCATTAACTGATACATTGTGGATCTCACACCAGCCCTTTGAAATCAGTGTTTAGCTGCGAGTCACCAGTTTCCCATAAAAGTGCTTGTAACACTGAAACCACTTACAGCTCCTGGGATACAAAGTACATCTGTCAAAAGAAAATCCTCATTAATAAAGGATGAGAATTCTGGCTCTTCTACAAAGCCTTAATGTGGCACTAAACCCTTCTCTCTGCTTGTGATAATTTTGCCTTTGAGAAGAATGAAGATTTCTACCATGGGCTCACATCAGTGCAGTTACTGCAAGGAGGAATTTGGTCCTGCCTTTTCTCTCTTAGCAGCAGTAAAGAAAACAGGTGTGGTGAGCAGAAACAGTGGCAAAAGGCCTGTGAAAGCAGCCCAGCTGTTCCAGGTGTGCTGGTGTTTGCACATCTGGTGGAAGAGGCTCTGATGCTCTGCACAGACTGGGACGTGGATGCTCTGGCCCATCCCTCTGTCATTGAAAAGGATGGCTCCTGGAAGCAGCATTTGATTTATTTGCTCCTGGCTCACCAAAACACAGCCTACGTGTTAATATATATCATGTTAATTAACGTCAGATTGATACTCTGCTACAAAAGTAAAACAGCAGTAGATCAATTATTTCAGTGAAAAATTGTTGCCTTTTCAAACAAAGCTTCCAAATTTTCAGAACAGCCACTGGTGTAAAACTTGAGGCATTTGCATTTTTAATTTCCCCTTGCCACGACTGGTTTTAATTAACAAAAATTACAGTGGCAATGATTGGTACAGATAGATGCTGAAACTAATTACTAAGATGGCATGAGTTAAGATCTGAAATGTAGATTTAATTTTGGAAAAGAACGAAATAAATAAAAATCAGCTCTAGAGCCCTTACAAAGATTACAGATGGCACCAGTGAGCTGACCTGTCTCTTACAGGGATTTTGTCAGCATATTTGCATGCAGTGCTCTGCCATATTTACTGAAGCCTTTCCCAAAGGCAGTTGCTCATAGATTTGTTATTCCTCTCCATCTCTTTGATTAAACAATTGAGCCCCCTTGTAGCTTTTCTATTTTTACATTTTTTGATCCATTTGGGCACTGTAGGGATATGTTTTCAAAGCTGTCTCGAAGCACGCAGAGACTTTGGATTGTACCTCCTGCAGTCCTCAAAGGCAATGACATCTCATAATTAACAAACAGCTCTGAGTATATCAAAAATGTATTCCCACAATTTCATGGTTGAGGAAAAAGAAAGATTTAGAAATTAGCTTGACTTGGGTTTAGTTATGTTTTATTGCTCTTGGGTTTTTATATGGTAGGTCTTCTAAAAGTCAAAGAATAATGAAAGAAATATCAGAAACTGGGAGCAAAGCAGAAATGGAAAGAAAAAGAAGAGAGAAAGGACTAGAGAACAAAATTTCAGCCCCATCTAGTAGTGATAAATCAAAGGTTTCTAAAAACCTGGGGTGAATATGTCTGTTGTTTTACCCTGCTCCATTTTATGTTTCAAGTCAGCAAGTGATTGACCATTTTTCTGTGTAATTGGTGGAAGTTATTTGGGTAAAAACATCCTGGTTTGTGGACTACAAAGTGTGGAGTTACACAAATGTGTAACTATTTCTTAATATCTTAGAGTTGAAATTTTGCTTACTAGAAGTCTCTTCCTTTTGTTGAGTTTCACTCCATGTTCTGCTTCTGTATTTCACAATGCATGTTTCACATATTAATTTTATATTAATGAGTTTTAATTCATTGTCTCTGTTCCATAGGTAACTTTTTTGGTAAAGTTCCATTAACTTAGGCTTTAAAATAGCTGCTCTTCTAAAAGGCAAGCAGCAGTGTCACTGAATTGCTCCTGTTTGAAGGAGCAATTTCACAGGTTTGAAGTCCAAGAGGGATGATGAGATCTGCTCTGTCTCCTTCTCAAGTCACAGGGACTCAGTTCCCTCAGGCTGGAGATCAAATAGGCTAAAGTCAGAAAAATGGAGACTCCAGATTTCATCTTGAATGCAAACGAAACATCTCCCAGCAAATCAAAGAAGAGTTTTCTTTGAAATGATGGAAAAATAGCCAGCATGGGCTTTAGGGCATGAATTATTTCAGGCAGTCTCATTCTAATATTGTCCAAAGCACTTCATTCTACAGACCCTGAAGTGTGCAAGAAATAAAATTGTAGGAAGAAAGGCATGTCCTCTCACCAAAATGATCAGGCAGAGGAAAATAAAACAGCAGCTCACTGTAACAGTACCCTACAAGATCTTTATTAATATTTCTCTTGTAATAATAATGCACATAATGGCAGTTTTCAGCTGGAGAGGATTTGATGAGCTGATGCTTACATAGGGTAAAATGATGCTCCTCTACTGAAATGAACACAGCTCTGCTGAGTCATGTGAGGTATAAATTATCTGATTTTGGTAAAAGTGGAGAAGAGAAACAATGGTGGCATTTCAGCAGACAGAATTTGCTCAGATTTTAGGTTTAAGATTCCAGTATGGGCAAAAATTGAAACCCAGCCTTTCCTAACCACAGCCCCTTGTGGACTGGGCTGATGTCTCCCACACTTGGAAAACCCCATTAAACCCTTCCCTTGGAGCAGGAAGCAGAGGGAAAGGTGCTGCCCAGACTCCAATACTCTTTACAGTGTATTTCCCCAGCACATTTTCATTTCAGAAAGGGGCTGCAAATGCCTGGCTTTGCCAGGCAAACAGCACTTTTGGGATGGAGACAGTCTTTAAGTAGGGGTGTTGTTAGCCTTCTCAGTTAGGAGCCCTCTCAGTTACTCCAGTTAGGCACCACTGGAGAACTGCAAGAAATCCTGAGCTTCCTAAGCTTCTCTATCTTTAAAAACACATATATTTTTACCTGGAAAGCAAACCTCTTTTAAGGGCATTTGCTCAGCAAGATATTTTCTCCCCTGCAGCTCAAGGTGCTACTGAAGATTTCAGCCAACCCTCTGACCTCCTTTTAATAAAAACCTGAATTTCCCAGTGTTGTGAGACACAGCTGAGACTTGTACCATTCACTCCTTAACTGGACCAGAATAAAAACTCTCCTTTTGCTTTCCAAGTGTTCCCAAACACCCTTATTTCCCTAGAAGAACCCCCTGAGCACTCATGCTTGTCTTGTCATTTCTTAAGCACGTCCAATGAGGACAGACATCAGCTGGATTATATTTTTTGATGAGCCTCACTTAAACCCTGATGTTTTCTCTAAATTACAGATTAGTTTATTGAATTTTCCTTCCTTACTGGCTTTCTTAGGGATACAGGTGTGCTCACCAGTGCAAACACTGCCCTTACCTTCACTTGCATTGTGTAAAATTTTTTAATTTTCACCACAGAGCTGGAAATCGTGTCTGTCTGGCAAATTTAGTTGAAGCATCCCAGTTTTCTTCCAAGAACCCAGTTCTCTCCTCAGACCGCTGAAATTGGATTACACTGAGGAGTAAATTACAGAAGGTGCTAAGAACTGCCAACAACCAGCAACAAAACCTTACAAGACTCTTCTCTTACAGATGAAGGTCTGAAACTCCTCCAAAACAATAAATAAAACCAGGATTCTTACTGCAGATTTTTAAACATCTTGGAAAAATGACTCAATTTCAAGATTCTTGGAGCTGTTTTGCACTGCAAATACATTTATTACTGTATCTGAGGAGTAGTTGCTCCCAAGTTGCCCTCAATAGAAATCCACTCAGACACACTGTTGGTAGAATACAACATTTTGGTTGAGGAGCTAAGTTGATCTTAATTTCAGTACATTGCTCTATAGCTCACTGAGGTTGTTTTAATATGCTAGTAGAAATTCAGCTGGTGCACAATGCTGTTGTGATTTTCAAACAAATTCAGGCATAAAGCTTGTAACAGCATATTAATTTCTAGTCCGTGTAATTTTCTGAACTTCAAAAGGGGAGGATGGAACTGTTCAGAGCTGCTGGTTTTCATTCCAACTGAGGTCTCCTGCAGGACCATGACTTTGTCCAGCTCAGGGCTGTCAGCCCAGGGAGGGATTTCAGCCCAAGCAAACCTTGCAGGTGAGACTGACCCGATGCCACTGATGGTTCTGCTGGCACAGGGGGCACTCCTGTGAGTTTCTTCCTCTGTTCTTTTCCTCCACCCTTTTCTCCCAGTTCAGAGCAGCTGGCTACGTGCTGGAATCCACACCTGGCTCCCCAGTTCTAATGACCTGGTTTTCCCTCCAATTAGAAGATGCTGATTTGCTTAATGCCTTCAGGAAACAGACTGTCCTGCCTAAACACACACACTGGGTATTTATAGGTCTTCAATACACAAGCCTGAAAAATGTTGGCTTCCTTCCTTGGCTGAAAACTGGGCTAATGAGGAGGAACATCTGCCAGTCTGGAGATTCAGTGGTCCTGGCCATGTGGCAAGCATCTCAATGAAGTAACAAAATCCAACAACTTAAATTAGGAAGAACACTAGGAATAAAAGGTATTTACTTATAACAAGACTGTCAAGAAACATCCTCTCTTTTTATTCCTGAGATGAGCTGCTAAAAGTCTCAGGACATGATTTGTCTCCTGCACTGAGGGCAGGAGACCCTGGAAAGGCAATGGTCCAGGGAGCAGGGACTGCTCACAATCCCTACTCAAGGCCTGTGCAAACCGGGAACAGAAGAGGGAGAGATGATGCTGATGAATTATTCATGAGCAGTAATGCACACTCTACACAGGGGCGGGCATATGAAGCCCTGATCTGCATTCCCTCTCCTGCAGACAGCTCAAGGAACAGCTGTCTCAGCTGATAACCCCAAAACCCCAGCATTTTGTTCTATATGGGGTGAGCAACAACGTCCAAATAGATTTGTAAGTTCTCTGGAAACGCTTCCTACCCTCCATGAAAAGAACAGTTGTACATCCCCAAGCAGCACACAGTTCCTCATTAAATTGCTTGGTGGAAGTTTTGCAGTCTATTCCTTCTGAAAGATGCTGCACTGGCAATCTGGGAATGGCCTTGAGAGCTGCTCTGCTCTGTCCAGTGCCAGACAGCAGATTTGTGCTGGAAGCACTGGCAGAGGTGGGAGGAGGCTTCTGTTCAATCTCAGGCTAAGGACAGCACATATTCAGTGCCAGCCTAAACAACCACCAAGGATTCAGTTTTAGATGATGATCCAGAGTAATTTACATACAGGAATTTAAAGTAGGAATTTAAAACTTTTGATTTCATTCCATGATGTCCAGAAGGTCCTAAATGAAAGTCCAGGAAACATGTCCTGAAAACTTTTGCAAATGCTTTTAAAAGGTAGACTGACCTCTACGTAGGACATATGCAAAAGCATGAATCCGAAATCATGAACTCCTTTGCAGAAGGGACAACAGCAGAAAAGAGACTAACAGGTGAAAATATAATTCAAAACACTGGTGAAAGCCCATGGATGATGCACAGTATCTTGAGTTTGTATCCATTGTGATTTCATCTCAATTTCATATTCAAGAAAAGTCTATTTTGAAAATCAAATAGCAGATTCTGATTTCTGAAACAATTCAAACTGAGTTGAAACTTTTTTTATTTTAATGCTTATTTTACTTTATTCTACTGGCTAGGCAGAAATTCTTGGGGAAGGCTGGGAAGTGGGGGGGATTTGATACAGCTGACATTGCTTTCTAAAATCTGCCTTGGGGCTCTTTTTGGTGCCTGAAATGGTATCAGACATGCAGGAGCTGCTCTAATGCTCAGTGTTTTGCAGGGATGCTGCACCAGTGCCATTCTGTGATGGCAACATTAACCAGTTCACTGGGAGTACCTTTCTTTAAATAATGAAAGGAACTCTTATATCCACTGAAACAACCCCAAGGAGTGAGTAATTAATTTGTACATTTTCCCCTATGAAATAAACTCCCTGTAATAAAATGTAATAGAATTGAACTTAGTTCTTTGATAAAAATGTACATTGTTAGAAAGAA
This sequence comes from Promerops cafer, assembly GCA_013398275.1. NCBI lineage: Eukaryota > Metazoa > Chordata > Aves > Passeriformes > Nectariniidae > Promerops > Promerops cafer. The sequence continues at coordinate 48,244 of VZSE01014913.1, read as the reverse complement.
TCTTCAGTTTGCAGAATTGGTTAGGAGTTTTTTTTTTTTAAATCTGATACAGCTGCTGTTGAAACAAACTGTAGTCCCAAGGGGTTTCAAAGTGAAGAAAATAATTAAAAATTAGCATAATAATTTCACTGGAGGGCTCTCATAGTTTGGATGTTTATTCCTTTTCTATTTCATTTCCTCCTTATCAGGGACATGGTACACACATCTGACTGAAGTGTGGAAAGAGAGAGGGGCAATATTGCAAGAACAGCAAATCATTTATGAGAGGAAGTTTTCTATCTTGATGCTATGGGCAAAATTAGGGGTAGTGGGAAACAAACACCCATGTGGGTAAAATTAAAACTATTTTCCACCACCAAAAAGACACACACAAAGCTTGGTGACAAGGATGATGACTTTGGCAGCATTTGAATTGCATCTGTTATCTGTGGGCGTGGGCAGCCCAGTGAAACTCATCTGAGAGCTGCATGGATGTGTCTTCATTAACTGATGACATTAAGCTAATGATAAAATAATGATCTGTGCAGGACTAATGTTTTTACTGTAATGTAATAACCCATGAAGAGTGTGTTTTGGATTGCTTTGGTATTTCCTTTAAATAATTCCTAAAACTGATTTTTAGGAGGCTGTTTTCTTCTCCCAGGATGTCCAACAAAAGGAAACACCACGGCAGGTGGCCTTTGCAGCATGCAGTGCTTTGGTAAAGAGTTGTCTCTGATGATATTTTTGGTTGTAAACCTCATCCACTTTTCAGGCTTGAAGGGACCTTCCCACACCAGTTAAGCCTGGACTTTTACAAGCTGCAGGAGAACTGCAGCCTGTGAGAAGCTGTGTCAGCAATGCCGTGGGTGATGAGAACCAGGGTGACACAAAGCTTTGGTGGCATCGTGGGGCCATGGGTGGATGTGGAAAAATCAGAGTGCACTCCAGAAACATGAGAAAGTCACACTATTAAACCTTTCAACTTTGCCCAGCACTCCCAGAGGCTAAAGCTGAAGCCTTTCCTGACTCCCTCTGCAGTAAAGGAGGGCCAAGCAGGGAGGCAAAATGCAAGGACTGAGAGAAGACCTTCCCCTGCAGCTGGGCAGGGAGTAACCTGCTCATTTTCAGTGTCTGCACATCTCCCAGCTGCCAAGCTCTTAATTCTTGTTCTCTGCCAAAGCTTTTCTGATCTTCCTGATCCAACAGCCCCCCAACCTCTTCCTTACCCAGCTACACAAAATGTTCTGTCACTGTGCTGCCTTCCATCATTTTCTCACTCCACTTAGCAGACCTGTCTGGCCCAGGCTGAATCTTTCCACACACCCAAGTCTGTCTTGCTGCAGGCTCAGCTCATTGCAGGGTAATTTTCTAGAAAATACTTCATTTACTAACTTAGGTAGAGCTCCTCCCCCTGGATGCCCTGACTGTGAGATGCAGAAAAGAGTTAATTATTAGAGTTGGACAGAATAAAACAAAGTGTTTTCTGTGATTGAAGGCACACAAAATAATGAATTGTCCATGTACCCTTCACAAGACTCACAACACACTGCACACAGCAAATAATTAAGAACACTTAAAAGCAGCAGCTGCATTTTTTAGGTAGCTTAAGTCCCTTGCTGTCCAACTCACTGTTGGAAAAGAATCCTTGATTGCATGAATCAACCTCCATTTTAAAAAGTAACTGAGTGATTCAGATGTGAAAATTCTGGGGTGGTTCTAAGACAACAAATAAATGGCTGAGGACACTCAGAGGCATTCAAGCAACCCAAGCCTGTTTTAGCCCTTCCTCAGCTTCTGTTGCCTCAGTGTGCTCAGTGAGCCAGAGGATGCTCTCAGTTGCCACATGGAAAAGGTTTTAGAGCCTACACTTCCAGCAAAGTACAACAGGTTGTAGCCATCCACTCCTAAGAGTAGTTTCTCTAATTACATGCCAGAGAAAGACGTAATAATGACACAGAATTTGGCAGCAGATATTTATTCCTGTTCCACAGCTTGTGGGAAATCTAACTTCAGTAGGGAGAATTTCCATACAGCAATAGGCTCTATATTGGTATTTTCATATGCTTGTTATCTAAGCACACTGTTTGCAAAGATGATTTATTGCAGGCCAGCATTTCCTTATTCTTATTATTTGGGGTGTGATTTTTTATCAGCCACATTTAAGTGAAACATCTGCTCACACCACTCTGCTACATCTCTTACAGAAACAAAAACTTTTCCATGCACAGCCAGAGCATATTAGAAATAAAATCTCACTCCCTTTGCTTCAAATCATGAATTATTTTACATTTTGTCTCAAGAGAGTTATAAATTATGAATCCTCTAGCACAGGGTCACTGAAGGTCACTATTTCAGTTTTCACCCATAGGATGATGGCAAACCCCAATATTTTGTCCTATGTATTCTCTCTCTCACACACCACCATCAGAAATTCAGTTTTTGCCTTAATAATTGCAATCATCCGTCCACATATAATTCTGCTTTTTTCACAGAGATTTTTCTCCATGGTTTGGTTGTGACTGACTGGATATTCAGGGCCTTTTTCCTCAAGACTCCCTGTTAATCCCTAAAGGCATTCTCTAGTTTCCTTTCATCTTCTACCACTTCTTTGATGTTGGGGGCTCTTTTCTTTATCTCTCTTGAAGCTTCTAGGCCAAATTTTCAAAATTAAAGCTGAAACTGCAAAGAGTAGAATGGAATAAAGATATATATTGTTAACTTGGACCACGCTGGAGCGTAAAATAAAATATAATATCTCAGCCAAGCAAAAGTGCACAGCAGAACAGGAGAACAGAAAATAGCTCAAGTAGCTGAAATCAGACATTGCTCTAAACACTGAGTTTTCTTGTCTGTGAGCCACACAAAGTATGAGCTGCCTCAATGCTTTTTTGAAATAGCCCCTCTATAGTGTAATACAGCTAAAGGAAAGTTATATACTCCTAGTTATTGATCAGAATCCATAACAAAAAAAAATTCAGGATCAGAAGTGTGGAAGAAATGAAGTCCCACAAGTAAAAGGCACAAAGGAGAGGTGCAGAAAAGCCAGGAGAAGGAGAAGGAGAAGGAGAAGGAGAAGGAGAAGGAGAAGGAGAAGGAGAAGGAGAAGGAGAAGGAGAAGGAGAAGGAGAAGGAGAAGGAGAAGGAGAAGGAGAACTCTCTGGAGGAGCAGCAGCTGTAGGAGGCACTTCCTGAGGTTTGCCCTTCACTCCCCATGTTTTCAAATGTTCCTTAAAGTCTCCTTTTTATGCAGTCTGGAAACCTGTATTTATAGCTGCTCTCAGAGAAACTGATTACTTCTCAGACTCCATGACAAATTGCCTCAGTTAATATCTTTCTTCACAAGAATTACAGTCTTCAATTTCATAGAGTTATAAAAGCATAACTTGAACTCTCCTGATTTCATTGTAAAGCAGGGAGATTTGGAAAGATTTAATTAGTGATAATCTGCTTGGCACAAAGAATGTAAGTGTTCTTCAGATGTGTATTTCTGAGCATGCATGGACTGCAAAACAGTATTATAAAAACATTGGAAAGAATGATGAATTAAACACAGAATGAAAAATTTAGGTTATGGGATTCTGATAAGCACAGTATTACATTTTGTAATATGATGATCATCCTAAAATGAGATGCTATAACAAAATCAATGTTCACTGCTCTCTTTGCAAGGGTTTAATAGCGAGAAGTAAAATCCATGAAGATCCTGACCAGCCCTTAGCAAGATCCCTGTGACTGTAATAAATTTCATAAAGACATTCAGGCAGTAAATTATTTGGAGATTGTTACAGATCCAACTTCTCCAGAATGTCTCTTGCATTAACATGTAACCTCACAGAGCTATCTCTAACAGACTGTTAGTTTTGCCTTCCTAGGTCTGACTTTCTCAAGGCCTGGCTTTATTTTCTGCAGTTTTACAGGGCTAGCACCAGCACAATTCTTTGTATCCATACTGGTCTCTTTCCTCTCTCAGGCCAATTATTCAAATCATTAATTGTTAGCACTTAATGAAATGTCTTGGTTGCAAACACCAAATGGCCAATATTGTTTGTCAGCCAGGTGAGCTCAATGCATTCTCTAATTAACAGAGCTCATGCCAGGGATTCCTCTGCTGCAATTCTGCTTTTAGGTCAAGCTCAGCCTATGAGTGCTTGCAGACATTATTTTGTACAGAAAAATGTGTTCAAGAAACAGCTCTCTCTGGAAACTGCTCTTTCCATGTCTGTCCATGCAGCCCAGCAAAGTGAGTTGTTCCACGAGCTCACTCCTCGCCCAAACTGAAGTGATAATGTTGGCCTGCCTGTGAAAAACTGAGCAGCCACCAGAGAAAGTTTTCTTTTTTCTAGAGGACATTCTTCCACTCTTACTAATTTTCTGGACTATTTACTCTACATCAACCTCTCTGAAATGGGGAATGTTGATGCATTGCAGCCTAAGTCAGGGAGAATTGGTTTAACAAAAGGTCAGGCTCAAAGGGTTCCTGTCAGCTTTCAGTGAGTGATACCATCAGTGGCCTTTTTCAGAGAGGCTAAATGGCATTAGTGATGCTGCCAATTTGTAATTTTAACAGACCAATCTAAGTTCACCTGCAGGGATTCTTTTGATTTTTTATTTCTTGATTTTTTAAGTGCTTCCCCACCCCCCACATGCTCACTTGCTTCCTGACCTTGGGGGAATTAGCACTGACTGTATCTGTATTTTGTGTCCTTTTAAGAATGTGGTAATACTTATTGAAATGCTGCCTTAACTTTCAGACAAAAGCCCTGATGAGCAGATATCATAAGGACAGGAATATTAAAAAATAGTCACAAGGCAATATAGAAGCCACATTTTCACCACTGACACAGAAGATTAAGTACCAAATATGCTGAAATACTTGCTAGAGAGCAACAGGATAATAATCCTAGAAGAAATTGCTCTTCAGAAGAGTTTCACAGAACTGACTACCATGGAGGACTTTCAGCTCCCACTACATTTTATTGTCAGAACCATCCAAAATTCCTGCAAGTTAAATCCCCAAATGTAGTGTTTGAAGATGTTTTAAGTAATTTTCACTGAGGTTGGAAAGAAAAAAAAAAATGGCACCACAGATCTTCGTGTTTACCTGTAAATGGACTTTTTGTGCAGTTTCAGCCCTGTTACATTCAATAGAACACTGAACCACCCAGTGGGATGCACAGCTCTGCATTTTTCCATCCTGACTAGAATCAGGAACCTTGGGCACCAACTCTACAGTGCTGAGAATACCAGATTTGCTCTCCTGCACACAGCAAGGGTGGCTTAATCTGAACAAGCAATGCAGGAGGTGTCAAGAGGATTGAGGGCAGAGATAGTGAGGCAGATAGCCACAAGCTTAGGATCTCACCAGCCTCTGCCAGTTTTAGAACTGGGCTCAGCTGTGGGCAGAGCAGGGAAAATCTGTGGCAGTTTGTCCAACACAACAATCTGGCCAGGTCAGCAAAGACACAACCATGTCACAGTTGAAATATCAGTGAAGGATGGGCTGATTGATGCCCCAGTGCCATAAAATAAAGAGAAAAGCCACTCGACCTTGTTCTTTCTCATCACATAGTAATATTCACACAGGTTAACTAATGAAAGCTGGTCACCAGAACTATTGCACAGCCTAAATTGGTATTTATGAAGCAGGCAGAGCACTCTAAAGGAAGAATCTCATCATGAAATTTCAAGTGAAAAAAAAAGAAAAATCAATCAACCAGTATCAGAACTTTTATCAGATTTCAATACATTGAATGGAAGCCACACTAATTATGTAATCACTTCTTAGAGATCAGACCAAAACTGTTTCTTTGATTTTAGGGTATCAAGTCTGCATCTGGATCATTAAATTCCCTTTGTTACACATCAAACCACCCTTATTTATCAGCCTGATTTTACAGCAGCCAGGAGAAACCTGGATTTATCTCCAAGACACGCTGTTCATTTTATAGCTGAGACCAACACTGAGTGATTTCTTCTCCTGCACTCTGCACCTGCAATGCTGTGCTCCAGGCTGCTGGCTGACAGATCCTCACTGATTTGCAGCACACAGGACAACTGTCATTTTGCCCACAATTTCCACACTTTTTCTCTTTTTGTTCCCCTCCCCGAGGATAATTTAGAGCCTTAACCTCACGAATGGCCTGAACCAGATGTCACACAGGTGTCTCCCTTTGATTGTCTCAGCTTTTAGATTCTGAGGATACCAAAGTAACCTCTAGGAAATACTCATTCCTTGTTAGGAAGCATAAACAGAAGAACAGAAGGTAGGAAAAGGAGGTGGAATTCAAAATAATCAAAGGAGGTAGGAAAGGTAGAAAAGGAGGTGGAATTCAAAAATCTTTAGGAATCTTTTAGTTACTGAATGCAGTTTCCATCTAAGATTACCATGATGCATAATGAAAGAACATTGGAATTACCCAAGTGCATTTAAAGGAGGTAAGCTAGACAAAAAAAACATTAATCACGTGAAGAAAAAAAGAAAAAAGGACAAAAGGGACATCCTAGAGTAAGAAGGTGAGAGAAATAAAAGCTACATAGACAAAACCATCCTTACTAGAGTGCAGAGAGAAAAAGGGAAGGAATCTAGACTGGAAGCCTGAAAACAAAAATTCTCAATAAAGAAAGAAGAGGAAAAACCTGGAAATAAAAATAGCTGTGCAAAGAAAATCAAAACCACAAGAGAAATCTATAAAACATTGTGAAGAAATGATGAAATAACTAAGTGTACACAAGACCAAAAATGCCCTGAAGGGAAAATGAGACCAAAAAAGAGAATTGGAAAGTAAACCAACAAGAAGTGCTCAAGCAGAGGAAAGAATATCAAAAACTTGGATTGGGAGGACAGAGTGTGTTGCACTATATTTTATAGAAGGATTGAGATATTTACCACTTTGACTCTCTTCAGACTAAGAAATGAGAAACCTTGAAATTAAACTCAATAGGAGAATCATCCTGAAGCCTGATGATGGACTCTGGTTTTACAAAGACATAATTTCTCTTGTTTTAGTTCTGTTTTCACACACTGCCCCTTTCCATTACCTTAAAATCACCTCTCTGATAATCCCAGCCAGCAACATTTGCATTTCTTGCCTGCCTCCCAGCACCCCTTGCTCTGGCTGTCATTTTACTGCCTGCAATAAAGTGTATGCACGATCTTATTTTCAAATTAATGTGTGGAGTCACTGTAATTAAGCAATAAATGAAAGAATAAATAGAAAGCCAAACAAGTCTCAGCTTTCACTGGTGCTAATAAGAAACAAGGTACTACAGTGGTGTTATTCCAAAATCAGATAGTGTTGAGAGCAAAAGTCCCATGCAATTGGTTGTGACTACCACACACAGTGCCAAGGACATAAGAACATAATATGCCTTCAGGTTTAAAAAGGTATTTCATTAATTTCAGTATATTTAACTACTATGTTTGCTTACTTGAAATTTACTTTTGCTAGGCACTTCTATTCTTTAAGAAAATAAATTTTAAAAATGCAAAGTCTGTTCTTTCACAGAGCAATAATATACAGAGGTATTAAACCTCAGGTAAAGAGCTATAGAAGTACCAAGAAAAGGAGGAAGCTGTGTTTTAATTAACAGTCATTGGTCATTAACAACTAATTCCTGACACAGGAAGATTTTCAGGATACCTTGAATTTAATTATGCTGATGTCTGATGGAAGCCAAAACTGACACCAGCAGGTATAGCCATGCTCTGCTGAGGGTTTTTATAATCAGGCGCACACAGATTCAGAACTGTAAATGTAATTATTTGATGACCCATTTACTTGTTAAAATTAACAGCAAAAGAATGCACGAGTTGCTTTATGGCTGCAGCATCCAGTGCATCTAAAAAGAGACATAAAGCAGAGCCATATTTCGTGCTCATGCTTGCATAGCAGCTTGTCAGAAGGTGTTTGCCACCTTCACAGACACAAACCCCTCTGCAAGGAGAGGTTTTCAACAACTAAATAATGGGAGTGATTAGCAACACGCCCAAAAATAACCCACAGATGGTTGTAGACTCATTATGAGTAAGGTTTCTGGGTTTAGGTTTATTTTGTCTTTTTTTTTTTTTACTTGGTTTAAATCCTTCAAAGCAACTAAACTGATGGATTTGTCTAAAGTATTGTTCATAGGCAATAAAAGTTAAAATTGACTGTTTATCAGGAAAATCTAAATAAGAGAGGGGCAGTCATGGGAGAATTTAATGTCAGGGTTAAAGCTCCTAGTCTCTCCTGAATTCCTGAATCTCCTGCAGGCATCTGTCTAAAAAACTAAAGACAATCCATTAAGATGCATGATCAGTGTTTTGGTGTATTTAATCTCTAGGTATCGTGGTGGCTCATTTCCTCTGGGAGAATTCTCCTCTGCAGGTCACAGATTCCAGCTCATCTCCAAGCCAATGTTCACAGCTCACTGGGCTGGAACAGGAGGTCAGCTAAAACGTGGTTTTGGCCATGCATGGTTCTGTAATCCCAGCTACTTCCACAATTTAAATTGGATAAGAAGCAATGTTTCCTCTGTACTATAATCCCACTCTTCCAGGGTGGCAGAGGGGGTTAATAAATATCCCCTCCCTGAATTCTGGGCATCAGCACCCCATGGAGATTTCGGGAGGTGAGGGTACAAGGGTTGCCTCTGGCCTTTCCTTCACTCCCGGGTAGCCCCATGAGAAGGGTGCCATGACATTCATTTTCCAGAATTCCCATAAAACTCCTTTCTCTGATTCAGCTCCAGGGTCTTCCCAGCCAGTACCCCCCTGGCCCTGCTCTGCTTCAGACAGCCACAGTTCCCCAGTTCACACACAGCACAGTAAAATTTAACCATTTCCCATCACTGCTGCCCCTCAGCTCCCTGGCTCTGGAAAGCTATCTGCTCATTCCGAGTTAACCTTGATATTTTAATTGCATTTGGAAGATTTCCCTTCCAGTGAGCTGACTATGGCAGTGGAGCCATTCCAATGGCCAATTAATGCATTTTCTTGCCCCTTGTCGTTATGCAGTAAAATATGCTTTCCAGAAGAAGTCACATTTGTCTGGATGTCTGGGAATCACTGACAAAGAGCTTTTCCCGTCCTGAACAGCACTGAACAAGCCAAATTCAGTGCTTCTTACACAGTGCTTGTAACCACCCAGGACATCTTCAGAATACTATTTGTCATTGCTCATTTTCTCCCAGATGCAGCTTTTGTTCATGACAAGGAGCTTTCACTTTAAACAAAGTGGGAGCTTCAGTTTTGAGGTACAAATGTGATTCTTTACAACCACGGGAAGCGAGTGCCGGGGCTGTGCATGGATGGCAGCCAGGAGCACACACCTCCCTAGAGCAAAGGGAAAACAAAGCCCCATCTCATTATACCAGTCTGTGTTTGAATAGCCAGCCACAAATCGCTGCCTGGGGCTGTTGCAGCATCGTTTTGTAACCCTCTGACAAGGACAGTTTGGACTTTTAATGCCTTCCCCATGGAAAGTAATTAGGGTGGATGAAAAACTTTTGTGCTGCAGTGATTCGCGGCTTTTCTCTTCCCGCTAATAGTTTTGGTTGAAGAGGGAACCTTTGCTGCAGCTCCAAGGACAGTCAGGTATTTTACAGCCCTTTCTCCAGAGCTGCTGCGAGCGCTCCTGGCTGCTGGAGAACCTCCCACAGCTGAGGACTGGGAGGATTTCCATTGCAGTGGGCAGGGAAGGAAATCTGCCCTGACATTCCCTCCTCCTGTCCTGCCCATCAATCTCCTACCACGCTCTTGGCTATCTCAGGCAATGTTGGTAGAAAAGTTAATACAAGGAACTTTTTGGCCAGTTGAAGAGGTCAAAAACCAGAACAGAACAATCTTTCTTTTGCTGTTTTTAATACTTCACCGCTTTTCCATTCACCCGGCTGTCCTAAAATATATTAATATGTGCATATTAAATTTTCTAATCAGGGTCTTTCTGCACAGATATCAAGATGTTGTTTCTACCCAGCAGCCAATTCAAACTAGTTGTTAGTCAGGCAAAAAAAATAAAGAGTTTTCCAGAAGGTACTAGAAGGAAACAATTAACAGATGATCTTCCGTGGCTGCTCTTGACAACATTGCACACTTCATTATTGTTTGTCATCTCTTATCCTCAGCACAAAAGCAGACAAAGATTTTCCCAGGGGTAAATCTTTGTCAAAATGAGCTGCTACACTGACAGGTTCAAATTAGTGGTTGATGGGAATTACCATAAAACTTGGCATCCTTCCTCTTTGTCACTGAAAATGAAATTTAATTGATGAAAGCAGCAGCAGGTGGAATTAAAGCTTGTCTATGTAACACTCTAGTGATAAGCAGAGATTTAGAAAATTAATTCTGGGTTTAGAGAGTGGCTGGTGTGAAAGAACAGATGAGAGCAGCAATTGGGGAACTTGGGTAATAGAAGGGTCCAGTGTGTTCCATAGAGAGATGGGTATGAGACAACAGGCTGGAAGGTGAAGAAATTGTGGCATGAGAGAAAAATGGAAAAGAAAATCTGACATTCAAATGGACAAGTACAAGGAAGGGAAAGATGGTTTCAATAAAAATGAATGGTTTTTTATCCAAACTATTCAAATCCTTTTGGTTTACAACCAGATGTTGGTCAATGTTTTTCACTAGCTAGTTTTTTATTTCACAAATAAAAAAATTCCTCTGTCCTGAAAGCAGGAGGAAAAGTGCTTGGAAATCTGTGCTCATTTTCCTGCTCTGCTGGGGGGTTTTTCTGTGCCCTTCAGCCAGCCACTTGTGCCAGCATTTTCAAATGCAGTTGTCCTGAGCACCCAACATCTACAGCAATAGAGATACTTGTAGCAAGAAAAATAAAACCCATTAAACCTGGAAAACCACTGAAGAAATCTACTTTTCTGAGCTATCTGTTAATAAAGATTAGACATAGAGCTGTAAATGAACAAACTTGAATCTTTCATTTATTAGGATTCTTTACTTTGTGTAGTTGTTAAAACTCTGAAGTTTTCCTGAACTTATGAACTGAACAACAAAACTTGAAAAGGAGTTTAAATAGGATTACCCAGGCTAAATCTCAGGCTTTAATAGTCAGCTCTTTCTTGATCCAGTAGAACACTGCCTGTTGATAATGCAGGGCAGATGATGTACAAACCCCCAGCCTCCAAAAATTCGTTATAGCACAGCTTCATTTAAGAGGCTGGAAGTGATTGGTCTGCATTTTAATACCATAAAACCTAATCTGTTTAACATGGCTAGGAGAACAATATTTTCCACTCTGCATTCAGAGTAACTTTCCATGACAAACACTGGGGAAAAGCTTTAAATAAGTCATGAAGAACTGGTCTTTTTTTTCCCTCTAACTTCTTGCATTTTCCTATTCCACCAGAAACCCCTGCTACAGCACTCCCAGGTTCAGCCAGGCAAATCATACACACATTTTCACCATCCACTGCTTATTTTGTTGGTTCTCAGCTTGGGAACAAGACTGGCATCACTTGCTCTGTGCAAGGGATTCCTGGAGGATTTGTGGCAATCTGAGCCACAACCAGCTCTTAAACCTGATCTACTGACAAGTGCAGCAAAAGGAATATGTAACAATAAAGCTTTTCTGTTTATTCCTTCTAAAGGTATCAAGTCACCATGCAGCAAATGCACTTATTATCTTCTCTGCATAATTCTGTCAATTAAACATCCTGGTCATTCTTTCTTTCTTTCTCACACATATTTCAGACACTGAGCTGTAACACTCCTTTTCTGTGACTCCAGTTTGGATAAGGATTTTTTCCAGCAAAATCTCTTATCCTTCTCACAGGACAAAAGAAACACTCTGTCCTAAATCAGATCTTTCCCCTTATCCCAAAACATAAACCACTTTGGTTTACTCTTATTTTTTGATTTTTATTAAGGAGCAGCACAGGCCAGTATTTATGAAGATGTCAAAGGGCAGCTCTGGGTTTTCATAGGCTTTCAGTTTATTATGCTCAGGAATAACATAACAAAGTAGTCACATTACCTGCACTTTCCAGCCATTCCAGCAGGGCTATTAGATAACAGAAAGGCAGAAACTTCCCAATGAGAAAGGAAATGGAAATTTCTGGTAGGACAATACTGGAAATCAGCACCAGAAGGAAACTGGTGAGAATGCCTGCAGGCAGGTTCAAAAGCAGCCAAAGGGAAGCAGGTACATGAGGGCATAGAGCACCATGTTCCACCATTTTATCCCAATATTTTATTTGAACTGACCTACTTGGCAACACAAAGATTTCAGGTGCTTCTGTTGCTAAAATACCTCTGTGACTCACAGTAAAGGGCAACAGTCAGTTTCAGTCTTACATTTGTAAACCACCTTCTAAATTTACCTTTTAAGACCCAGGATGTCAGTTTGGCAAGTTCCACCCTTGCAAAAGGGCATGCAAAATGAAAAGAGAATGGAAATCTCTCTGTACCTCCATTGTGGGTTTATTTTTAAACTTCCAGGCAATGGCCAGTCCAGCCATCATCTGCTGCCTTCCAGGTATGGAGCTGCCCAGCTCTCCCGTGCCAGTGGCTCTGGCCAGACCATTAACAGCAGAAATTACTAAATGCTCCTCTAACTGCTACTTGGCCCCACACCACAGGAATTCTGATGCCCAATCATGTGTAACACTCGTAATATTAGACTGATTTAACTTTATTTTGCTTCTAATAAAATAGGTTAGCCATTTAGTCCAATGATGGAAGCCAACTCTTCTCTCAGGCCACTATTTCTCCAGTTTTTTCATTTAATCTGTTATCTGTGCTAATATTTTGATTAGAACCAAAACAATTATGTAATAGCTGTTATTACACATTCTACTATAATTATTCCTGGCTGCCACAGCCAGGATTCAGGATTTTGGTGCCCAAGAAGCTGTATACTCTACACAGATAATTTCTGTGCAACCCCCTGAAACTACAGCTTCGTGTGAGGTAAAAGACACACAGAAAAGCTTGGATCATCCAATAGGGTGCAAAATCAGGGGGTCAGTTTTGAAAATCCTGGGGAAAAAAAGTCCAGAAAGCGTGGGGAAACAAAAGGAAGAGAATGCAAAGCAAATTGAAACAATTAATGTGCTGCTTTCTGACCAAGCTGAGCTGGCTGATGGCTCAGGGGCTGTGCAGGAGCTTGGGATCTCTGCCAAGGCACTGTTCAGGCACAGAATTATTCACAGCCAAACCAACAGCAGCCATAAACCCCAGATTCCCAGCACGGTGTGCAGAGCAGCCCCTGAGCCTGCCCAGTGTCTCAGCTCCATGGCTTCACCTGCGCTCCAGGGAAGGACACTCAGAGCTTCACTTGTTTGGTAATCAAATCATGCTGCCCCCATTAAGCTGGATTGTTTCTATTGCAGTATAATGGTTTTATTTTAAGATTTCCCCCATTTAGGACAATTTTACAGACCTAGCTTCCATTTATTTTCGGTCCCTGAACATTTTCCTTTGCCTAGTGAGTGGAAATTATCTCAGCATCCTCTAATGTGTTCTTCCAGCAACACTCGTTTAGAGCCTACAAAAACACTTCCACATGTTGATATTTTGAAATCTGGAGCTAATTACATTAATTTCTATTCAAACAGCCTTATCAAGAGTAAAGCAAGAGAAGGTTGGATTTCCTGGAGTAGCACCTGAAGGTGAGTGTTAAAGACAGAAGGAGACAACTTTTTATTGTTATTTCCCTCTTCAGATGTCCTCTGAATACTAAAACAAGCACTTTGTAGGAAAAGGCAGTAACTTTTATTGCACTCACTGGTGTAATCCAAAAATAAACTGATATATCCAAAAGAAGCAGACAATTCTTGGGCATGTAACACTGAGTGCAATGGCAAAGGAGCTGCAGAAAACAGGTTCAGGAGTAAAAACCCATAGAAATAAACCCACAAAACCCCACCCCCAAACCAAGCAGAGTATTTCCTGGTTCTGTTTTATCTCAGACAAATCTGTCACCCACCTGAGCTCACAAGTGACCAACACCCTCACCATACTCAGTGAAAACTAAGATTCTAAGCACACATTAAATAGTAACAGTTACACAGAGGCTGCATCTCCAGAACTTGAAACATCCACACACGAGCAAAAAAGTGAAGGTTCTACTTACCCAAACCCTTGAAACCCTGGAGATGTGAAGCTGTGAATAGAACAGTGAATATTAAATTTGCTCCAAGGAAAAAAAATGTGCAGAAAAACTAAAATAATTTTAAAAGATGCTCAACTAGGGCTGGTTTAGCAAGCAGAAAATTAAATCTGCCATTACTTTCCGTGCCTCAGGATTCTTAGAAAAGCTTCATTCCCCATTGAGAAAGCTGATGTTTTCATTTTAGTTTTTCCCTGGTTTGCCCCACAGCTTCTGACCTTATCAAACTCCACCATGTTCAGCATCTGCTGAATTGGTTGCTCAATATGATCTAACAAGCAACCCAAAACTTCAAGGATAAAGCAGAATTTCTTGAGTTGAAGAAAATAGAGAAAGGGGGCATGAGGGACAGAACTGTTGGGAAAAAGCAGAGTGAGCTTATTTCTTCATAAGTCCATAGAATTTATATAATGAAAGGCAGAAGGAAAGAAAGACAGAAGGAAAGAAAAAAGACAAGGAAAGAAAGAAAATATTTCTTTCTTTCTGTTTGGTTCTTACAGAACTCACAAGTATAACATTTAAAAATTAATAACCAGCTAATAAAATTTAATTCCCTTTGCCCCAACACAAGAACTTTTTTGTGCCCCCAGAAATCACAAGATTCTATAAAAGGAGTTGCAGAAAGGCAGTGTTCTTAAGCTGGCATCAACACATACAGTGTTAAAACCACTGAGATTTATTTTTTCTTTCTTGACATAGGAAAGAAAAGTTATTTTTTTAACACATGCAGAGCTCAGTAGAAAGACAAATCCCATCCCTGTTGCTTTCAGATCATGTATATATGGAATGAAAATGAACTTACTCTTTTTCTACTGCTGCTTCAAAGCTGTATTGTTAGAGACAGCCTCCAAGGAAGCAGGAGGGTGAACTATTGTGCTGCTTTCAAAATAAGCAACACTACCAAGCCCATTCAAAAGAACATAATTAAAAATAAAACAAAAGTGACCCAAATCTAAAATGTTCACATTAAAGGAAATAAAACGTGCACACAAAAAAAACCCCAAAACAAGCACACACAAGAACTTCCCAAATGAACCATAAAAGAGAAAAATAAATATAGCTAAGAACTTTTCCTGTGTGAGCCATGTCCCTGAGAGCTCATTCCATCCCTGCTCCAGGTGCTCTTTGGCACAGGTGGGTTCCCATCAGTTTCAGCTGCCCAATTTTAGGAGCAGCTGTTCCCTGCACTCCACATCAAAAATGTGCCTCTGCTCGGGGGTGTGGGTCCCACCTGAGGCCTGCACTGGGCTTGTGGCTGAAATTCTGCTCTGGGAATGAACACTCGCTGTGGATGTGTCAAGAGAACAAGAGACAGCTTTAGAAATTCTGGCAAAGCCACAGAGCTTTAGATGTGTCTGGGTCACCACAAAGAGCTCACTTGATGCTGAGACTAGGTTTAATTTAGTAAATATCTGTAGTCCAGGGTAAATGTGTAGTGGTCTCACAACAGCCTTTGTGGCTATTCAATGGCACACTGTGATTGGCAGATATTTGCTGATGGAAATGTGGTGGTCAGTGCACCTCTCTAGAAAGAACCAAGGCTGGGATCAACTGGAATTAACCTCGAGGTGGATTTTCCAGAAGGCCTTCTGCTAAACATAGTAAAATTTTCATCTCCATTAAAAAAAAACAAAACAAATATTACTGTCTGGTTTTCATGTCATGTGCTTAACCCATGGATGGCTGCTCCTCCAGGGCACAGCAGCAACTCCAGAAGGCTTTTGTGTTCAACAAATATCCCCCCTCAGCCCCTGCTGTCTGATCCAATTTTCCTCTGGCTCTGTGCCTCTGTGAATGCTGAGTTTTCCAGGATGTGGTTTTGTCTCTGAGCCACTCCTCACAGAGAGCTCCAATCCCCACCTCTGTGTGCAATAATCCTGCAGGGCTGCAGAGGAAAGGCACACAGCTCTCTGTGACATTTCATTTCATTTCATCAGCTCTGCCAGGTCTTCAAATCCCCGGAGCACTTAGCACATATTGATGATGTCCTTGCAGCTCGTTAAGGGTCTGTGATTCCCTCACAACCCAGCAGAAGGAATATATGTTTTGAAATATCCCATTTCCCTCTTCTCTGCCAGAATAGTTTGCAGCAACTTTCTAAGCTTTCCATGCAATTCCCCTGCTCTATCAGAGTCAAATATTGCTGCAAGCTGTGGTTCTAGGCTGAAAGGAACTCCTCTCCCTTCCACCATAAACAGATATTGTGATATCAGTGATAGTTTGATAAATAATAACAGGGGGGAACTGTCTTCTGAGAGGATTGTTTTGCCATCATATTTATTTGTTTCCCATCTCTTTTGTAGCCTGTCTGAGATGAAAGTCCCCTGCTGGCAGGACACTTCTGTTGTTAATGCTGGTTTTGGTACTGCTTCTCACAACACTTTCAGAATATTCAGGTTTTCCTCCTGATGAAGTTCCCTGGTTCCCACTTGTGCAGCCTCCATCAGCCTCACCAGCAGATCTGAAACCAGCAATTCTTTCATATCTATTTGTTCCTGCTTTTGCCCTCAGCAGGTACCTCCAGACTTGTGCCATTTTGTTTCATTTGAGTTAAATGACTCTCCTAAGTTCTTGTGTCAAATTCAAGAAAACACTGTGCTGCATTTTCCTCTGGCTTGCAGGAGGCAAGGAATTAAACTTCTTCTCATCAACTGTCTTTATTCTTAGAGCAAAATTAACACTGATTGCACCAGTGCAACCCCTTCTGATCTTCTGGAGTTTGAAGCCAGTGAATCTCCATTCCCTCTGAAATAAAAATTACAGATGCCTGGGGGATACAGTCAGGGCTGTCCTGTCTGGCTTCCTGCAGTGATCAGCCTTTGGCAGGTGCTCCTGTGGGAGCCACGTTGCTCCAGCATCCCCAAGGTGAAATTTGGCTTTGCAGACATCGTGTCTGCAGGTTTGCTGCTGCACACAGCCCCAGACTGCCACCAGAAACCTTTCACTGGCAGAGACAATGATTTCCATTTGGAAAAGAAAAGCATGAGAAGTTGGGTTTGGGAGATCTGTGTTCCAAAACCAGGTGTGCTGGGGTGGGAGTGAATTATTCAGCAACCCACAGGTGTTTCAGTCCTGGTGGCTCAGATCTGGCTCCACCGTGAGCTCAGCCTGGAGATTTCAAACAGGTCAAGAAAATGAAACAATTCCACATCTAAGCACATGCTGAAGTTAAATGTTTGTCTCAAAATCCAATGCAGCTATTGCATTGCTCTGTGATCCAGCAGAGCCATGAACTGCAGCCACATCTATTTGAAAATCTCAGCAGTAATGAATTATCCCCAGAAACACATCACTTGTTTGACAACAATCTTATTTAAACAGAAATAAATTCAAAGACAAAACTTGGTCTACATACAAAATTTGGATATAATTATTTCAATAGTCCAGGTTTTTGAGAGGTCTCAAGAAAAAAAAAAGGAAGTATTAAAAAATTTCCCACCTGGCATAAAGAATTTTCTTTTTATTTTAATATTTTGTTTGGACATGAAAGTGAAGAAAAACTACCCTAAAAATTTGGAGGGATTTACACTGCCATTGGCAGCTCAGGAAAAATGATATTTTCATAATTGACCTTGAAATGGGAAAGTTGAGAGCTAACTCTTTTAATTCCAGCCCACATTTGTTTCACCACATTTGTCAGAATGGGGAGTTAATTTTTCTCTCAGTGGTTGAGAAAACATCCCAGGTAATCAGCAAATCAGAGAGCTCTGTCAGGAGAAAGCCTGAGTTCCTCACATTAAACCAGACCAGGCATTTCTGGAGCCCAACGTAGGCTGAACAGGAAAGGAGAATTTGCTGTTTGGAATTGACTTGTCAATGGCAAGGGGGATGTAATTTTGAAAGAAAATCGATGCAGAGAGATGGCAGTGGAGCTGAACAGTAAACAGTTGGTAAATGAATGCCTGTATGGTCTGGGCCCAAAACCTCCTTGGTAATTTTTTTTTTTTTCCTAGGAAATCAGGCTGCATTTATTTTGAATTTGAATCCTGATTTCCTCAGGTGCCACTCACTGCTGAATAAAACATTTAGCCTGAAAGCAAAACTACCAACACATGTTATAGACAGTCAGTCTGGTGGATTCCTCACTACGTTCTTACATATTTATGCCAAGGAATTTTCAGTGTAATGTTTTATTTTACAGTAAGCTAAATTATAGAAGCATTGCCCTCTGCATTCAACAGAAGTTATTAGAAATATTGTGGTTTTTTGCAAAGCCTCACAAATTATGCATCACTTTTGAGAAGATTAAAAACGCTCCTGACGCAGGAACCTGGTAGCTGTTAAATTAAACATGGAGACACACGGAAAACGTGAGGCATGAAAGAGGGCAGGGAAAACAAAAAGCAAAAAACATCACCAATCCCTCCTTGCAAACTCCAGCAGAGAGAGCTGGTCAACATCCTTCGACGCCACATTCACACCAGCAGCGTGAGCCAAAACCCTCCCTTGGCCCGCCGCAGCCGCCGTGCGCCGCCAAGCCGTAACTCACAACGCAGTTCGCGCGCTGCTCGGATCCCACAGCTCCCAGCCCCGCCGGCCTGCACCCCCTGAGCTCTGCCCGGCGCGTCCAGCACGCTCCAGCAGCTCCTGCTGGGCTCTCCTCGGCCAGCCCCAGCACCCCTGAGCCCTTCAGGCGGCTGTCCTCAAACACGGGGACACAAACGCGGAGCAGGTGCGAGCAGCTCGTGGTGGTGGTTGCTGTTGTTGTTGTTGCTGTTGTTGTTGTTGCTGCTGTTGCTGTTGTTGCTGTTGTTGTTGCTGTTGTTGTTGTTGCTGTTGTTGTTGTTTTTGCTGTTGCTGTTGTTGTTGCTGTTGTTGCTGTTGTTGCTGTTCCTGTTGCTGTTGCTGCTGCTGCTGTTGTTATTATTGTTGTTGCTGTTGTTGCTGTTGCTGTTGCTGCTGCTGCTGTTGCTGTTGCTGTTGTTGCTGTTGTTGCTGTTGCTGTTGTTGCTGTTGTTGTTGCTGTTGTTGCTGTTGTTGCTGTTGCTGTTGTTGCTGTTGTTGTTGCTGTTGTTGCTGTTGTTGCTGTTGCTGTTGTTGCTGTTGTTGTTGCTGTTGTTGCTGTTGTTGCTGTTGCTGTTGTTGCTGTTGTTGTTGCTGTTGTTGCTGTTGTTGCTGTTGCTGTTGTTGCTGTTGTTGTTGCTGTTGTTGCTGTTGTTGCTGTTGCTGTTGTTGCTGTTGTTGTTGCTGTTGTTGCTGTTGTTGCTGTTGCTGTTGTTGCTGTTGTTGTTGCTGTTGTTGCTGTTGTTGCTGTTGCTGTTGTTGCTGTTGTTGTTGCTGTTGTTGCTGTTGTTGCTGTTGCTGTTGTTGCTGTTGTTGTTGCTGTTGTTGCTGTTGTTGCTGTTGCTGTTGTTGCTGTTGTTGTTGCTGTTGTTGCTGTTGTTGCTGTTGCTGTTGTTGCTGTTGTTGTTGCTGTTGTTGCTGTTGTTGCTGTTGCTGTTGTTGCTGTTGTTGTTGCTGTTGCTGTTGTTGTTGCTGTTGCTGTTGTTGCTGTTGTTGTTGCTGTTGTTGTTGCTGTTGCTGCTGTTGCTGTTGTTGTTGCTGTTGCTGTTTCTGTTGCTGTTATTATTGTTGTTGCTGTTGTTGCTGTTGTTGCTGTTGTTGTTGTTGTTCTTGTTGTTCTTGTTGTTGGGCTGGTCTCCTCTGGGGAGCTGCTGGGGCATTGGCATTCTCTTCCTTCCTCCCTGGCGGTGATGCTGAAGCAAAGTCCAGAACATTTCAGTAATTATAAAGCTGTGACACCATCGTTTGCTGCAGAACTGCCCAGACTGAACTGGTTTTCTCAAGCAGACAAAACAGAGGGCAGAAAACATTTCAATGCAGAGGGTAGAGCAAAAAGGGGCATTTCCTGGAAGAGGTGGTTTGATGCAGGGATTTTAATCCCTTATTTAACATCATCTATTCTACTTCCCTCATACAGTGTCACAGACCAGTTTGTGCACTGAGTTCTAGAGCTGCTTGAGGGAAACAGAGTCTGCCTTTCAGAAGATCTACCTTGTTGCCTTGCAAGTTGTTTTATTTTTTTTATTCTGCACAAAGGCAGCAACTATTTATCCAAACATGTAATAATAGAGTGACAGCAGTTTAGAAAAAGCAGGCAATGGATGTTCCATGTGTGTTTTGCAGCTGTGGAACTCATCTAACTTGTTGGCTTTTGAGATCAGGCAAATGTATCCTGATCCATGAGTGGGATGCCTCGGGTTTAGCACAGTACAGAGTCATTATTCATACTAATATAAGATGTTCTTTAGCTGCCCATTCAGCTTCTCCTCTCTGTGAGGCAGCCTAGAACCTGGACACAACCTTCTAATTGATAATAATTAGCTCTGAAATTAATGAAAAATGTCAGTGGCTGAAAGAAGGGCCGTTGGGAACCCCCATATCCTGAGCCAGAAGGATCCATTTTGGCATTTTATTAAGGATTGTAATTCAGCTGAAAGACTCTGGCTTTATGGCTTTACATTTCTCCTCTCAGTGGCAGATATTCAACTTTGAATGACTCCAGAATATTCAATCATTTGGTTTTATGTTTATAAAGCCCAACATCAAGAGAACACGGGCACCCTGGTATATTATTGTAGTCCCAGTAAAAGAATTGGTATGAGGAGAGCTTCTTGTTATACAAATACATGCCAATGGACACACAGTGGGATAGACAAAGCAATGATTTGATATTGCTGTGATGATTAAAATAAAAACCCCAAAGCCAAAGATTTAGATGACTGCTTTTATTATGAGAGATAAAAGTAAATTCCTCAAAGGAATTCATTAATGTAGGAAAGCTACTATGGCTCCTTGAGCAAAGACTCTCATGTTTGGCACAATTTTATATCATTTCATCTTTTCAAATAATGATTCTATGACTCTGGTATAAGGAGGGAAAAATATGTTATTTTAAAAATATTTTATGTTTCATGTTAATTTCATTCTGTAGTCATCAGGGTTTGAGCTATGTACATTTAAATGTTAGCTATCAGATAAAGTTCACAGAAGGATAATATTTTAGGAGGTGGTGGAATTGCTCAACTAAACTGTATTTGAGCTCAAAATGGTGTCTCCCAGCTGAGTCCTATTTTAAAACAAAGTAAATTTTCAGATATAATCATTTTGTCATGTCACAGACAGCAAGACAGTCCTATTTAGGCTTTCATAGGTAGTATTTAGTTTGCATTATTCACCTTTCCCATTAAAATATAGATCCTGTTTCCAGAATAAACAGTCTGCCTTCCTTCCTTTTTATTATTCATCATAACATTTGACACCACCGTATATGCAGCCAATGACATTTTGCCCTTGTTCTGTTTTCTTGTTGGCACAAAAATGAAAATTATATTAAAAACCATGGAAAAGAGCCTGGCCGTGAGAATTCAAAAGAGCTCACTCTCATTTCAGTAAACAGCACAAAAGAAGAGGAAAATGAGAATATTTAAGGGTTAAATGATTCTTCTGATTGCCCTGACTACAGGAAGTTGACACAGTTCAGCCATACTGAATGCACTGTGCCACTCCATTATGAAACCTTTACATAAAATGAAAATATAGATTTTTTTTTTTAATTCCCCATTTAATAACCCAAAAGAAAGGTCACAATAAAATCTTTGACGCTCAGCTCCAACAGGTGGAGTATGTATTCAGGTGGAAGCAGTCAAGAAGAGCTTCACCCTTAAACTGCATCCTCATAAAGCCTATTTGATCCTGATCTGGTGAAAGAAGTGAGGTGATAGTGGACACTGACAGTAGAAACTCTAACAGTAATAAAATGACATTTTTTGACATTTTTTCATAGACTTTTGACTGCTACAAGATATTTGGGAAATATAATGCAAAAGTAATTCAAAGTGCTTAGAGTAGCTGGCTAGCAGTGAAAGCTAAATAACTTCTCCTTCCGTGTTTGTTTTCTCCTTTATTTTGGTCTGCTTTTCAGAGAGAGGCATTTCAAAATAAGTTTTTGCTACACAAGGGGTGAAAAAAGAGCATTACCATATTCAATTTCCCACAAATGTCTGTTGTAGCAGTAAAAGCAGATGGCACCAGAAACAAATGAACATCAGCTCTTCTTGGAGTACGTCTAATGAGAGCAGGTTGGGTTTGATGAAGACAATGACTTTTGAAAATTCATCCATTTTTATGCCACATAAAGAAATTGCAGCAAACACTCCCTGTAGCGTGTAATCCTTGCATTCCAGGCAGAATGTTAATTTAATGGTCTTTCAAGGGCTGATCTTGTAAAAGGTCTCAGAACTGAGTTCTTGGTGAAGAAACTGAAGTCACTCAAAACTTTTTCAGGAGTCTGCTGGCAACACACACACCCAGCTCAAGGAGCTCGGTTTGGTCAAAGGCTCTGCTGAAACCCTGCAGTGCCAAGAGCTTTTCTTGATCTATCAGCTGGGCATTTACTGCTGATCTTTCTGAAAGACCTACCCTGGTTTAACTTCTGCCCTGGAGCTGCTATATTCATGCTGAAAATGCAGTACAGGGCTGTAGATGCTATGGCCAAGGATGCAGGTGATTTCCAGCAGTCTGAATTTCAATCTATTTGTATTTACATTTCTCTTTTTGCCCTATGTGGAGCTGAGACTTAGCAGTCCATTACCCCGTGGTTCTGAAGGCATAAAGGGTTGGTAAGGCAGGACAATAAAACATTTCCACACCTGCACCTTGTACGAAATAGCTGTGAAAAGTTTCTGCCTGGAGTCTTGTAGGAATTTCCACAGGACTCTGATTAAATCATTCCTATTTGAAGAACACGTTGCTATGCCTATGATTTTTAAAGGTTTCACTTAACTTTTCTATTCTTTTCCTACATTCAGCTCAAAGGGAGCTTGGATTTTTCATGCTTGACATCTCTCTCTCTCTCTCTGCCCTGTTGTGAGGGCAGTCGCCTCCCTCTTTGCTTTTTGCTGTGAAATTCCACAATAAAAACCATGAAGGCAGCCCCATACTCATCTCACTTTCATCATTTTGTCATTCTGTGGGACTTCCAGTGCTTCCCCTTGCAACACCTTCCCTGAAGGCTCCAGGAATAAGTGGACATAAAAGCCATTGATAACAAATACAGACATTAAGACTTTTCCTACAAAATGGTATTCGTGTTTCTTCTGCAAACATTAAAAAGCAGACACCTGGAGAACAGAGATAACACAAATATTCTCTGGAAGAGCTTTCTTCCTCCAAGCACTTCTGAGAATTTGCAATTCACATCAAAACTGAGCAGACTTGCAAATTCCTTGTCTGTGGACATGGGCATTAAAGCGTGGGTGAGTATGGACATTAGGAATTCATTTCAGGTTAATAAACCCACAGTCTCCAAAGAAAGCTAAAAGGCAGTCACACCACGCTGCCTCCAAAATGGCCCAAAAACACTGAAGTGACAACATTTAATAGGATTTCTGCAGTCAAGATGCAGAAACAGGCCCTGGATATTCTGAGGGAGGTCCAGCTTCAGCTCCACAACCCTAAACAATATCTCATTGTGGGTTACTTCTGAGTGTTTGTGCAATCAATGAAACTTTGTGAATTAAATTCAATTGTTTCTCAGAGTGCAGGAAAATTAAGTACAGATCTAACTAACTGCAAATAAAATATTGACACTTTTTCACATATGCCCAAAATCTAAGAAGCATTTTGAAGGAGTTGGTCTGCATGCTTCACATGCAGACCAAATATTATTTATGATAGGAATGTTCAGATGCAGCTCAAAATTTAGAACACCTGTAATCTGAGACTTTGGGTTGAAACCAATGAAGATAGATTTTCAAAATATTGCTCAAGATGACCTTTTAAATACCAAATAACTAATGCATTTGCCAAAAGAATAAGCTCAATAAAAGAAAATTTGTTAAAAAAAATACTGAATGCTAACAGGGTTACATTTATTAGGATTAGAGCTATTATAATAGTGAACCCAGACCTGATGTTCAGGAATAGGGTTTTGTCAATTTGAACAGAAAAAGACAGGAAAGAATGAAGCTGGAAAAATGTGGAGCCACTTGAGCATTGGTATGAATATATTAAAGAATGCCAGTGAATTTTCTCTAGCTGAAGCATGCTCTTTTCCATATCACTTACTGGAGATGATTACTTAACATTTTAGCTAATATTCAGTGTTAATTAGATAGACTGTCAGGAGAGACATGGCTCAACATCATCTGCAACCTCTCTCTCCTTTATTAAAGCAACTTTGGCCTCGGGGCAGGAAAAGATTTTGCTACTTAACATTAGTATTATTGAGTATATTAGGCATCATCTCAGCGAAAAGACTGTGAATTTTCAAGTGGTTTTCTGTTAATTTTTCTCAGCTTCCTCTTCAGCAATGTAAGTTATTCCATCATATTCAGTACAACTTTGATGGGGAGAGGAGCATCCCTCAGGTCGACATCCAAGAGGCCAGAAAGATTCAGCCAGGAAAAGTTCTTTGATTTAGACATTTTGGCCCTCTGCTTTGAATTTTTTTCTTTCTTTCCTTGCTTACAAATCTTTGTATAAGCCATAAAATACTCCACTGATCCCTAGGCTTACACGAGTCTGCTTCTTTTTGTGATTTCCAACAGCTGCAACCTCGGCAGCACTGCTGGATTTAATTAACCTGACAAAAGAGCCCTCTCCCTCCAGAAGAGGAGCTTTCATTCACTGGAGAAGACTCAAATATTAGGACAGGCCTGTGAATCAGGAAGGCTGAAGTTTACTGGCAGATGTTCATATCCACAGACAATAAGGAAGGTGCTTAATTTGCCAGGAGCTGGAGTTTAAACTCATGTACAAGGTGGTATAGGGGATCTGAGTGAAAAACAGATGGCTCCACTAGGCTGGGACAGGCTTCTCTGTAGCCTAGCAGGGCTCATTGGAATATGATATGGTTGGCTGAGATTTCTCACTTCCAGGATTCTGGAACAGCCCACATCACTTCCACACAACTGGCTGGGAGCCTGTTGCAGGGACCCCCTGGGTTTTGCTGCTCCGTTTGCTCCTTCTCTGGATACACTCAGTTTTCTTTCCCACTGGAGGAACATGGGAAAGCCAACTAGAATCTCCCAAAACTCTCTGATTAAAGGCTCCCCTGTGCAGACACGACTCTGCCACACAAGCATGGCTGTAACAGCACCATACAGATGAGGTCTGGCTGAGGGTTTGTCTGCTCCAGCCCCTGTCAGGGGAACTTTGATCTGTGAAGGCAATAAACCACATTAACAGGAGCAGGCAGGTAACAGGAAATGGGATATGACAGCATCTTTCCTCTCACTGCAGAGTTCCCTTGATTATGACCCCTCTGATCCCTTTCTCTTCCCTCTTGTCTCACAAAAATCTGCAGCTGGAAGGTTCAACGTGTTTATCACCAGCACTTCCAAACTTCAGCTCTCTGGAGCCACGGCTTACAAATGAAAAAATCCTGACTAAGCCTCCAAATCCTGGCTCCAGGCTGCAGCCAGTGCCCCTCAGCAGCGTGGGTTTGGTCAGGAGGGAGCTGCCAGGTCGCCCTGCAGCAGGAGCAGGCTCCAGGCTCCAGCACCATCTGCCTGTGAGCCAGGCTCCCCCTTTGCCTGCACAGCTCCTGGCAAGGCTGGATTAAAACATCAGAAGCTTTGCAGCCCTCCAGCCTCAGGCACGGAATTTCCTACCTGTCCTTGTGCCCTGCTGGTCAGGTGCTGCTCCCTTGCCTTTGTCCTGCTTTAATCCTGCCTGGGTGTGCTCAGAGTGAGGGGCTGGCTTCCCTTGCAAAAATAACTGTGCTAAGCTTAAAGGGAAGCTTTTTTAGACTTCTCCCATAATTCAAGCTTCCTGTTCCTGCTCCTGTCCTGACTCACATACATCTTCCTTTGCCAGCTGTGTGCCCAGTTTTACACAAACTGGGTAAAACTGGGACTGTGTGAAGAGACTCAGCCGAGCTGGGAGTGAAAGAGGCTCTGGGTGGTGGAGAAAATCTGCCAGGGCAGGGCATTATGCACAGGGAAACCTCATCTGACCTCCAAGGGAGTCCCTTGAATACCAGGAGAAACTGGAAGGATCTACAGTGATAGAAATTTATGATCCAGTTTCTTCCATAAGTTAACATTGCATCTTTGCCTACAGATAACACATGCATTTATAAAGACAGAGAAAAAAGAAAAGAAGCTGTTGGAGAGCAGTAATACAAGGAAATGTTGTGAAAAAAAAAAAATAAAAAAAAATTTTCACCAGTGGTTTGGTAGGTTTTTTGGTTTGCTTTTTTTAATTGTATTAGAAGTTCTGAGAGAAAAAAAGTTTTAAAAACCCATCTCCCAAAGTCATTCCCAATGATCACAGAAGAGCAGGAAGTTTACCAGGAATTAAATGACTACTGATAGTTTAATTTAACACTGTCACATCCCACTATCCAGGCTTTCCTTGCCAGGCAGGGCTCATTCATTCCCCAGCACAGACTTTACAAGCAGGGCTGAATAAACACAGAATTTATAAGCTGACACTGTATAAGGCAGCCTTGAAATCCTTTTCCTGTCTGAGCAGCAGCTGTGCTGCTCCTTTGCTGATGCAGAAGTGGCCACAGGCTCTCTGTGCTGGCCACAGGGCTGTCTCCACTGTGCTGGCCACGTGCTGGGGGTGTAATGTCAGCACAGCAGGCCCTCCATACCAGGGGCTTTTCCATTTCCAGCTCAGCTGGCTCCCCAGAATAATTATGTTCTTGAAGTGGATTAGAGAATTTCTATAGTGAGACTGCCAGTGGTAAATGCAAAAATCTGTAGGCACATCTACTTCAGTCGCCTCATAAATGAGAAATGTCAACTGTTCCTTGCCCTGCTCTGAAAGATGGGGGCTGTTACAAGGCAAAAATCAGAGCAAAACCATGTTGCTTTGCTTTGTTTTAACCATGTTGGAGTTTTTTTCTGTTAAATTTCTTTCTTTAAGATTAAAGCTGGAATTATTTTAACCTGAAAAGGGTATTTCCATTTTCATCTTTTGCAGAAGGTGTTGTCTACACCAGACCTGAATTCACAACAAATGCCTTTCCCTCTGAAATCACATTTTCCAATAATAATCTGCTCATTAAAATGACCTTGCTGTGGGTTTTATTCACTGCCTCAGGGCTTTCTGCCCCGTGTCAAAGGAGTGCTGGGAAAGGACTCCATGAGGATGCCAAGAGCTAAACAGGATCTCACAGCCCAATGAGAAATACACCACAATCCCAGAGATCTCAGTGCTTTTCTTGCAATGCAGCATCTCCCCTCCCCACCCTGGATCTTCCCTGCAACACCTGTGTGTGTGGATTTATGAATTTGGATTTCCCACCCTCCTGGGCCAGCTGCTGTGGGCTCAGCTGAGTGCAGACTGTCCCAAACTGGCACTCCATGGTCTGCACCACCTGCCCTGGGAACAGGTTAAAAATAAGGTCTTCAGGTCTGGAGTCTGCTTCTAATTAGAAGCAATCTTCCTGCAGCAGCTGAAATGAGGGAGGACAGGGAGTACTGCATTAACTGTGAAAAAGTGCTTTTGAATCCAGTGTTTAAAAACTCTGTCTGCATTGTGGTTTCTTCCTTTGGCTTCAGTTGAGGTATTTTACATGCTACTAGCTAAAAATGTGGACTCCTGAGTGTAAAAAATTCAAAGTTTATCTGAGCACAAAAGCGCAGTGAAGCGCTAAGGTTTTGAGCTGGTTTTGGAAAAAAAAAAGAAATCAGAAAGAAAATCAAGGTTCTGATGGAGCTTTTCACAAGGCAAGAGTGTAATCACGAAAAGCACACAGCCAAGACATAAAATCACTCTGGATGTGACAGTGTGAAAGGCCAGAGCTTGGTAATGAAAACAGAGATTGCACATGTAATGGGAGCTCATCAGGCACAGAAGTGGCAGCATAACTGAATATATTCAAGGCTCTCCAGTGAGGCCCAGAAATAATGCCCACACCAGGGAGGCTGGAGAGTAAGGGAGGGGTGTCTGGCACCCCCCACTTGTTTTCAGTGCTGGGAGAAGGGGTAACACACAGGGGGAGCAGAAAGGATGGGGTGAAGTGAGGGGGTGGGGAGGTGATGAGAAGGATGAGCTGAGGACACACCTTGGTCTGGAAAATGTCCGCGAGGTGCCTCAGCCAGGCACAGCACAGCCCCTCTCACCTGTCAGCAGCAAACACAGATTAGAGACAAGCATCTGCATAAGGGTGTAAAACCCAAATCCTCTGCCACTCTGAAGCACCCCTTCAAGAATAATCCCTTTGATTAAGAGAGCTATCAATACAGTGAGGAGCTCTGCCATTTTAGCAATTTATGCAGGGGTTTCCTAAGGTCAAAACACACCATTTTCTGTTTGCCTTTCATTTCTCAGGCAAAAGAAATCTTTTTGTTGTTCCATTTCCTGGACTTTGCTAACCTATTCCCATTATCTTACCCTTACTGTTTTTCCTACCTTTGCAAGAGGCTTCACAATCACTTTGAAATCTACCCTGGCAGGCAAAAGTGCTGTGCACTGAATTTTCTGGTTGAAAAATGTGCTGCATTCTGTGGAGAAGGGAAAGAACCCCCCCAAATCTTGCTCCACATGGCTCCGTGAGATCAGGCCAGGCTGGATGGAGCCTGAGCAGCCTGGCCTGGTGGGTGGCATCCTGTCCCTGGCAGGGGGTTGGGATGAAAGGATCTTTAAGGTCCCCTCTAACCCAAGACTTTCCACGATTCTGTGGTGCCATGACTTGCTCTTTGCCCCTGGCTGGGGGCCATTCCAGCAGGGGGCTGCCCACAGAGCACTGGGATGTTTCACTGATGTCTGCCCAGAAGAGATGGACACTTGGAAGCTCATCCTCACTTTTAGCTTCCCAATAAATGTTCCAGTGTGTTGCAAATACTGTGATTAATTTTAATTTTTAAATGAGTGCTGATACCAAACTTACCCAAAAATACCTTAAGGGTATGGAAGTGACTCCAAAAAGGGTCAGATTATGTTTTGCTCTTCTTGTTCTAAACAGAAACAGATGAAGAGTTGTCTACTGAAAATTGCTTTATTATTCTTGTCAGAAACTTTTTCCTGCTTCCAGAAGAACTTTAGTTTTTAAGTGCTTTAGTGAAGCACACAAAGGGAAGAAAAGTGATGATCTTACTAACACAGGGCAGTTCCCGCTCAGCTTTTTTCCCACTTTCAGATTTGGGGTGGTTTTATTCTTTTCCCAGGTGAAATAGAACCAAAACAGGAATGCCAATACATTTTCCAGACAACACGGGCTTTTGTTTTTCATTTGGTAATAAAAAACACCTCCTCCTTGCAGCACAGGGATGATTTTTAAGAAATTAGCTGCAGAGGAAAGCTGACAGGCAGCATTCCTCATCCATCACTGGACAGCACCACTGCTGGGAAGTAACAAATTCCACACTCAGCTTGCCTGTCAGCCTTGAGGGCTTTCCAGGACGGGATTTTTTGTTTAGTTTTCCAAGATGTAAAGCAGAAACCAGGACTCAGAGCACCCTGGACCAGTTCATTGTCAGGCTGCATCTGCAGTGAGGCGATAGCACCAAGGAGAAAGCAGAACCCCATCTAATTGTGGGGAGAGCAACGGCCTGGCCAACTGCAGAAAGAGATAAGAGTGTGAGCAGAGTGTCCTTTCAAATCAGGGAATGGTTTTATTCAGTGTTAATCAGCTGAGGAAAAAATTCTGCATGATAGCGTTGTCAAATTCCAAGTCCTGGCCTTGCAACTTGTTTTGTTTGCTGGTATCTGCAAGGAGCCACATGGGCTGGTTTTATGAGAGGAGTGTAGGGGATTCTCAGATGAACAAATTTCTGCATGCAAATGAGTGTGGGTTTTATTTTATTTATTTCATCTTTTGATGAACACCTCCGCTGTAAAAAATGATATCTTATAATAGTTGGTTAATTTTTGAAAGCATATAACAGCCACTATATGAAGATACTAAAAGCTATATGCTAATGATTAAGTGTAAAAGAGCAGAGGTGTTTTTTTGTTGTTGTTTTTTTTTTTTTTGCATTTCTTTGTAAGCTGGATTTCTTCACCTTTTAATGAAAAATCTCTGCTTTTGGTGGCTTTTTCTCCTAATTGCCATCTCTGCAGACAGTATCGTAGATGGTGCTTTTATTTTAAAATTTTCTTTTCTTCATCAAAGATTCTATAACAAGATCTCAGTTCACACTCTTACTGAACAGGTCAGGAAAAAGCAAAACTTATCTTTGCATAAAATTTTGGGGTTTTCAAGGATAAAGTGCAGCAAGAACTTTTCTCATGCTGTATAAAATATACAGCTGAGTGTTGAGACATTAACATGTGTTTGATAACACTCTGAGTTGCATTTTTGGATATAAGACTATTTATTAATTTAAACAAAAAAGTTTCACTTTTGCATAGTATTAATTCAGACTTCAAATTAGATTTATTTGTACTTACTGGATGTACCCAAAGTGTGTGGCATTTTATCTGTGTGCAAAAACCAACCTTATGCTTACAATGGGAATAATACTGTATTGTCTAAAAAAAAATCATCACCAAGAACAAGCCCAAGTTCCCAAAATAAATTAAATACTGCACCTGACTGCTGAAAAAAAAATGTGATATTGACCTGAAATGACACCCAAGTCTGCCTCAGCTGGGAGCTGTGGTACATTTTTCTCCAGGTGAAACCTTTGCTGGGTTTAATATTGCACTTGCTCAGAAAGTCTTGTCACCACTGCCTGCCTTCCTGTCTATCTTGTAAATTATTGCTGATGTTAAGCACTTCTGCTTAATAAGATCAGGTTAGAAATACAGACTGCACCCCACCAAGCCCACTGATAAACACTGAGATGTCAAGGGGAGTGTTCAGGGAGTGAGGGGACAATGGAGTGAGGGCACTGATTAATCAGAAATGATTTACCTGGGCTGCCTGTACCTTCCCAGCCTGGATGTTTCCTGAGAACACCTGTATAGATTTGCTTACTCTGGGAGCAGAGCAGCTCTGAGCTGCTCTCCTGGGCAGTCTGTCAGCTCACAGACCACCCCTGGAGCTGCATTGCTGTGCTGAAGGAACACAGGCTTGGAATTTTTCCTTTACAAGAGTACTTTAATGTATTGAATAGGTTAAATGCTCTAAAGAGCATTTAAGAAAGCATTAAGAGAAATAGAACCAATGGCTGGGCTACATTTGAATGGATTTTCTCAAAGTCAGTGTCCAGCTGCCAAAAAGAATTTTATCTTTCCCCTCAGGTTTGCAGAGATGGTTTTCAGGGATGGTTTGTTCTTCCCTGGCCCAGATGTGTTTCACAGCTGCAGAGTGAACTGGTGCTTTAATTTGGGGTGTCTGATGTGCAAGGAGCTTGGCTGAGGGGACATCAGGGACCTCCTCCAGCCCTCAGTTCCATGGTATGCCAAAGGTGAGGGACAAAACCCATCACCTGGGATGGCAAGTGGTGAAAATAAAACCACAAAATAAATGAAGGCAGGCTCTGTGTCGCTGCAAGTCACTCAGAGAAGATGAATCAAAAAAATATCCAGGTAGCTTAGAGGGAAGAAGAAAGAAAGGTAAATTGGAAGATCCCTTAGGATCCCTCCTATCTGATTTTAAATGATGCACACCAAACACATTCCCAGATCTCAACAGGAGTCCCCAATTCCCTCTGTGTGTTCCTCTTTGCACACCTGTCCCACTCACAGGTTCCAAACTGTGCACTGTTGGCCAGAGGAGGACTTAAAGATACTGGGGGCCTTTTCTCTCCAGGATATGAAGAGCTGCTACATGTCAAAAAAACAACTTTCCTAAACAATATTCCTGACAAATAGTTAATGGAGATAAGAAGTTTGCCTGCTGATTCACTTCACAACTGAAAAAAACCAAAAGGATTGAGAGAAGGACCTACCAAAATAACTGCAAGTCAGGCTCCTCCTGATACCAGGTCTAGGGGTTTTTTTGTAGTTTGTATGCAGTCCATATGTTGTCACAAGTTTTTATATTGTTTCTCATCCAAGGGTTTCCCATACAGAATCATGAGCCTGATGAAGAAGGCTGGCCAGACCCTAATTTCCTGTAATCTTAGGGTAGCTTTGGATTCTTACAAATTAAAAGAAGTCTGGTTCTCCAAGCAGAGCTGTAAATAATCTGAGCAATGCTATCTAAAGGTCAAAGCATTTTCTTAAATTTCCAATTAAAGCAAGCCAGAAGGAGGAAAAAGTCAAGTGTTCAAGTCCTATATTGGTCATCATTTTTCAGCACCAGTGCAGTGGATTTCTGATTAGTACATTGCACTAATTTCTTCAAACGCTATTTTAGTCACTGACATGTTGATCATTTATTAATATGATAATTGTTCAAAAGGCACTGACAAGGAACAAGAAAAATCAAGAAACATTAATCACACAAGTCTATATTTTAATGCACACTGAGTCACGGGCTGGTTCTTATCTAGGGCAGTAGATAGGGGGAGCTGCCAGGAGTTCGTGGAGCTGGAGGAGGGAGGAGGAAGAGGAGGAAGCAGAAANTGGAGGAGGGAGGAGGAAGAGGAGGAAGCAGAAAGAAGCAGAAGGAAGAGGAGGATGCAGGACAAAGAAGGA
Source organism: Promerops cafer (assembly GCA_013398275.1). Lineage (NCBI taxonomy): Eukaryota > Metazoa > Chordata > Aves > Passeriformes > Nectariniidae > Promerops > Promerops cafer. The sequence continues at coordinate 15,671 of VZSE01014913.1, read as the reverse complement.
GGAGGCAGAAAGAAGCAGGAGGCTGCAGGAGGAAGCAGAAGGAAGAAGGAGGAAGAGGAGGAAGAGGAGGAAGCAGAAAGAAGAAGGAGGAAGGGGAGAAAGGGGAGGAAGAGGAGGAAGAGGAGGAAGAGGACAAAGAGGAAGAAGAGGAGGAAGCAGAAAGAAGCAGGAGGAAGAGGAGGAAGCAGTGCAAAAGGGCTCATGGGGAAGGGGAGTGTGGTGGTGTAGCACAGGTACTCACAGAAGCATATCAGCTTTCTCAATAGTATAACAAAGTGTCAATTCTTAAAGTTACTTATTGAGCAGTTGTTTTTATCAAAGACAGGAGAAACTGCTGACAGCTTCTCTTTGCACTGCTTCTAAAAGTGCTTTTTGTCCAAGCTAAGACAGGGAGTCCACGGGAATCTTGGTCTCTATCCAAGGTGCAGACCTGCTCTACCAGGGTGTCATCAGCCCAGGGCTGGTTGTATTTTATATTTTAGCATAATTTCCTTTTGTTTTTCCCCTGCTTTCCTCTACTCCTCAGCTTCCCCTGCAGGCCCTTTGGCTGATCTTTGTGTCTCTCTGGGGCCTGAGGGCTCAAGCAATCCACAGCATCATACATCAGTGCTGGATACACCTTTAGAGACCTAAACTCTCTGACATCTCCTGAAAGAACAGGGAAAATGAATCATTGCTCTCTGTGTCTAGTAAATATGCCTCCACATTTTTATCACCACCAGTGGCAGTGTAACCCTTTTATTTCAGGCAAGCAGGCCACGCTGATAAATCACAGAATTGTTTAGGTTGGAAAAGCCCTTTGAAATAATGAAGTGTTCAAATTCACCCTGACCCACCCGGGCTTGTGTGGTTTTCTTTCTCTGCCATTATCCTTTTCCATTAAATAGCTATGGTATTATAAATCTGTTTGAAAAGGCACGATCAGAAGCAAAAAGGTCCCCAAGCCAGTCCACTGATCCTGGGAAAAGCAATCCTGAAATGTTTGCTGAGAGGTCCTGTGCCTGCCAGGGTGGCCTGTGGCAGAAATGGATTGGAGGAGATACAGGGGGCAGAGCTGGACTCCTGCTCCACAGACACCAAATCACTAGAAACACACTTAAATATATTCTTAAATATTTTGTAAAATTCCCAGAAAATATTTGATATACAGATCTAGATATGAACCATTTTACTTGCTACTCTATAAACTGCAGCTTCAGAATGTTCAGCCTCTCCCCTACATACGATTTTTAATTACCATAACATCATCACTGAGGGGAAAAAAACAAATCTGGAAATATCTTAGGCTTAAAGCATGCTTAGATAACATGTTGTATAAATAAAAAAAGGTGGTGTGGTAATTGCACCTCAGGTAAAGCAACGAGAATTCTATATTTAGATCTAATGAATCAAATTACAGAAAAATCCTTCTTCCTTTCAGAAATAGTAATTTAGCTATTTCAACATTTCAAAATGTGGCTGTTCCTTTGAGATATTTAACCTGAGCTGCCCACATGAAATGAGAAATTACTTTTTTTAGATAGAATTTCCTTTGACTGCTATTCCCTGGCCTTTTTAGTCAGAATCTTTCAAGTATTTTTAATTAAAAAAAAAAAAAAAAAAAACCTTGGTAATGCTTGGCAAATTAAGGTCCTAGTGGTTTGTTTAATATAGTCTGAGACTATTTGCTCATGCTAAATAAAAATAGCACAGATTATTAAAACACAGGAGGAGACATGAGGGAAAACAACCAACAAAAAGGAATGTTCAATGTCTCTGAACTTTAATAAGAAATATTTTGTTGATAAGGACATTGTACTAATCCAGGAGGAATAAGGTTCTCTAGAAAAAGAAATCTGCTACTTCTGAGTGCTGACTTCTGCCTGTGCAAACTCTGCACAAGGAGAGTCCTGGACTAATCAGGGCCTGTGCAGGTGATTTTGGGCACCAGGGGCAGGATGGGGACAGAGCAGTCATCCTCATGGACTGAGAAATTAGGTTGTAGGCTTGTCCCAGGTTTCACCAGCACAATGGACAAAGTATTTTATCTTCATACAGACCTTACTGCAATATAAAGTGGGGACCTGACCTCTTCCTCTCCTCCCTAATGGAGGCAAAATTAGGAAAGTACGTGCAGGTATTTCCCAGGAGGGGGAGGGAATCACAATGGTCTATTTGGCAGTAAATAACCAGGCCTAGAAGAGCCCTGACAAAGTGGGGCAAGGCCACCCTTGCCAGCGTGGCTGATGGGGTGACAAGGAGTGCCCCAGACCAGGCCTGTGGGGATGGAGATGAAAGCCTGGAAGGGAGTGGAGCAGTGAGGGTCAAGAGGAAATCTGCGCAGGGGAACAGAGACAGACTGCTCTCAGAGGTGGCAGTACAATGGCTGGAGGCAATGGACACCTCTCAAAGCAAGGAAAACTGCTCAGAGACTGGGGTAAAATTCTGCCAGTGCAAGTGGTTGAACATGGACCAAAGCCCAGATAGCCTGAGGAATCCCCAGCCTTTGAAGTGCTGAAAGCTTGGCTAGAGGAGCAGCTGAGCTACTGGACTGAGCTTCAAAATGGATCTGACTTCAAAGCTGGCTCTGCCCTGGGCTGGGGGGACTGGAGCAGAAGTCCTCATGATGTCCATTCCAACCTAAATTTTCCTGTGGCTCTGTGCTGCAGATCTGAAAGTGCTGCTCTGGAGCTGGGGTTTGTCTCCACGCTCTGGCTGAGTGCAAGGGCTGCCTAAGAACAAAGCCAGTCCTGCTTGAGCTGCACAGAGATAAAGCTGGAGAGGGGGGCAGCAGCTCAAGGCCAGGCTCAGACAAAGCTTTGCCCATGATGTGACAACTTTTCAGAGGTGAACTCCACCAACCACCAGACGTGCTGCATTCCAATCCCTAAAACCCAACTGGCTTAACTGATGAGGAAGTTCACACAGTGTTTCACAATAACTGGATAATGAAGACAATCAGAACAGTGGAATTAATTCCTCCTGAACATCCACACCAGCACTCCCTAAAAAAAGTGAAGTGCCATATGTGTTAAAGTTAATCATGTTGCACATGATTATGAATTTGCCCGACTTTGAGGTCACAAGGTATTTTAAGAGAAAAACTTTATCAAAAATAATTTCTATCACAGAAATACCAATTCTCTCCAAGAATCATCAGAAGAAGCTGAGAAGAAAGGACAGCTGTGGAAATTGAGGAGAGGTTCAGGCAGTGCATCCATAATTTGGACCCAAGTCTTGGTTTGAAATCTTTAGTTGCAGCTCATCCCCACCAGATGAGACACTTGTAAATTAGACCTAATTTTTCTGTGCATAGCTTTTTGAAATGCTCCAGAATTTAAAAAAGAAAAAAAAGTCAATAAAACATTCTTGGAATTATGAGGATTTTTAGTTGATTTAAGTGGTGTAATGTGGAGAAAATTTTTACATTTTTTATGTACCCAGGTGGATTGACAGCCATGGGGAGGAGGAGAAGAGGAGGGGAACAAAGCCAGAAAGATAATGAGATGAGTGATTAAGTTGTATGTGTCTTCAGAGGGACTGTTTCTATAAGGAGGTTTTTAGTAAAAGTCTAACCTTTCAAAATTATACATTCATCAAAAGAAAAAAAAAAAAGAAAATGTTACCAAAATCTAATTAGGAAGGGTTATAACCTGATATCTATGGAAACCAAAATAGAATAATTCCACAAGAGAAAGAACCTCCAGAGATGTATTTTAAAGAGTTTCTCTCAGAAACATTAAAAAGTAAAGTTAAAATAAAGCTGAAATAAAATGGTCATAGTGAAACTAAATGGCCAGGTAGAACTTACAATAAAAATAAGTTAGGAAGGTTGTGTACTCCTATCTTAGGCACTGATTTCCAGACCAGGCTTTATTTACTGATTCATTCTCCCTCATCATTGCACAAAAGTGGCACTCTGTAAAAAGCATAGCAAAGAACATCTTTCCCAATGCCAATATCTTGCCCAGATCTTCTCACTACAATCATTAGCAGTAAAATAGGAAAATGGAAGAAATCCATATTCCAATTAATTTATTTTTCTGATCTTTAACACTTCAGCCATTTGCCTCTGTCAATATTAAGTTAAATGGAGTTTGCACTGGGATGAATAAGGATATCAGTCTGTAATTTTTTTTTTTTTTTTTTTTTTTTAGTTTTCAGGAAAAAAATCCTACAATTTTTCAACTTTTTCCCCCGCAAATACATTTTTGCAAATATTTTCCCTTCTTAAAGAAATCCACCTTAGACATATTTCCATAATAAGCATTTAGGAAAGAAAATCAACTGATATTCTAATATTCTCACCTGGCATGAAACTCTTCTGTCTCCCAGGGTCTCATTGTGTGGTTGCTTTTCAGATTTGCCTCTGCTGATGCTCCAGCTGAGGCTGGAGCTGGGGCCAGCTGCTCTTCTGGCCTTTTACCCAGGACATCTCACCACAGCCTAGAAGCAAGTTGTCACCTGCCAGTGTTCTCTTCTCCAAGGAAAATACTGGCTCCTGCAGCTTTTTCCAGCTTTTATCAGTGAATATAATGAGAAAATAACAGATGGAATGAGTGTGTCACCTAATTTTGGTGTTAATATTATGCAAGTGAATAAGAGCTGGCCATGGTGTGCTGAGGAGCACAGTCACAGTCCAAAGGCATGATTGTCTAAAAAGCATGGCATGTGAAAGATAGCACAGTACCAGAGCTGCTCACACAGAGCTCCCAGGTCAGATAAACTGATTTATCAGTGGCTGATTACTTGAAATAAATGGGGGTTTCGTGCCTGTTCTGCATGGTTCCTGCAGCACATCAGCCCCACAGTGGCTGCAGCATTTCAGTGTGCAGGTTGGATGCAGGGCTATTAAAAAGGCACAGAGCCCACACACAGTGATCAGAGCTTGGGGCACTCTGTGCACACAGGGAGCCTGGATTTCACTCCTCTCACAGCAACTTTTCGCTTCTCACCAAGTGTTGGAAAGGAAAAATTGCAAAAGCAATTAAATGAGAAAATTCTCTTAAATATACTGAAATTGAGGGTCAAGCATCCTATATTCCAGCTCTTTTCCTCTCAGGAGCAGAGTGACCAGGTGAGCAGTATAAGAATCATTTAGGAATGATCACATGAGCTATCCCCCCTGTGAACAAGGATCCCAGCTGCACCTCTGCCTTGCCATGTGTCTGGTGCCATGCAGGAGTAACTGGAGCCTGTTCAGCCACTCTTGAGCAGGCTCCCCTGCCAGCTACTCTGTTTCCCAGTGCCTTTAACGAGCTGCTCAGCCCTGGCATTAACCCACTGCATCTGCTGGTCAGGAGCTGCAAGGGATGCCCAGTGCCAAGTCTGAGCTCAACTGCATCTTCTGCTGGAGCCCAGAGCCCAGCCCAGAGAGGAGCTGATTTATTGACATTTATTCAGGCAGTTCTCTTCACAGATCTCAATCCTCTTCACAGTCTGGGCCATCTCAGTGGGGCAACCACACAGAGAAATGAAAATGTGCCTGACCAGGATACCTCTAAATCCCAGTACCCCAAGGCTCTGGCAGCTGATACTGCCTCCAGTTCCTTTCTCTGCTTCCAGAATCCAGGTGCTGAGGCAGAGGCAGCAGACACAGGGGTTTTCCAATGCCTTGTAGCATCACACCCTCACTGCTTGTGATCAAGCTTGGCCCAAGTATTCTGGGACAAGTTTTTATTCCCCAAAAATACTGCATGTTCAAGGCAACCAAAACTGATGCACTTGGTCCCAAAGTCCATTGTCATTCAAGAAATACTGAAGTGGACTGGTTTTATTTCTATTTATATTGCTTTTCTTCAGAAAGAATGTTTCTCAGTTGCACACCAGATAATTTGATTGGCCAGATATAGCCAGTCCATTTGTAACTAAAGAGCTATTAAACTTTGAAGCAGCTTCTCACTTTATTTGTCTTAGAAATACTATTTCAATAAAATACTTGAATGTAGGAGTGGGTATAACATCCATCTGGACTTGTACTCAAATATATCAAAACAGGGTGATGCACTACAGCTTTTTGCCATCATTATTTCTATTAGTTTCTGGTACCTTGGATGCTAATTCTGCATTCTTCTCATGTTTTTACCTGCATTTGTGGATCTGCAACTGAGATATTGCAGTGATTTCTCTCTACTTCTGTGACACAATGAGGAAAAAAAGGAGTTCTACCATTTTTCATCAGAAATTGGACCTCCAACAATTAGTTCATACTTTCTTTTACATTCCAATTTACTTTTACACGACGGAGGCTTACAAGTGAGTTGGTTTCACATAAGCATGCAGATATCTTAGAAAGACTTCTGTAAGGCAGAGTAAAAAACTCCTGGGTTAGAGAAAGGGCCCTGCCTTATTAATGCTCTGTTGGTGCATTCTGCCTCTATGCAAAAAAACCCCAAAAAACAACAAAACCAAAAAAAACCACGGACTTTCCACCTCATTGTTTAAAGGCACTTAAGCACAAAAGAAACTAATTAAAAATGGAAAGAGTGGCACTTTTTATACCCTTCAGAAGTATTTTCATCAGCTGCACGGTGATTCATGTTTTACAGCACTGGGTAGGTCAATATATGTATTTTTAATGATTTGGAAAGGCCTCATGAAGTAGTGTCCCCATCTTGTAATCGCTCATGACTGTGTGTAAAGGGAAGCAGAATCCATTATTTCCAAGGGACTGTAAAAAGAAACTGCCTTAGAAGTATCTGTAAAGTATCTGTATTGTTATTAGTAAAGTCAGAAACTTTTTATTGTGATTCCAAGCCAGGCGTATTATTGTGTGAGATATGATGGGTTTTTTTAATATTCCTGCCACACAGACACCCACGAGAGCATTTAACTCACCTAACACCAGGTTTGTGTGGGGGTCTCGGTCACGAGTAAGCAGCTGAAGTTTAATGAGTCCATAAATCAGATGGGCCGTGGCACTTGTCCAGAAGCAGAGGAGAGCTGAGTCACCCATCGCAGGCCACAAAACCCCACGCACAGTAATGAGTCTCGAGTGATGAGAGGTTCTGAACTCCAGCTCTCGGCTCTCTGCCCGAGCGTGGGGTGTCTGCAGGAGGGGCTGTCCTGCCGTTCCTCCCAGGGAGAGCCAGCCGGACCCAGCCCGCACCCATCCGCGCCCATCCGCACCCATCCGCACCCAGCCGGACCCAGCCCGCACCCATCCCGGACCCAGCCCGCACCCATCCGCGCACCCATCCGCACCCAGCCCGGACCCATCCGGACCCATCCGGACCCATCCGCACCCATCCGCGCCCAGCCCGCGCCCATCCCGCACCCATCCGCGCCCATCCGCGCCCAGCCCGCACCGGCCGTGGCGGGNACCCAGCCGGACCCAGCCCGCACCCATCCCGGACCCAGCCCGCACCCATCCGCGCACCCATCCGCACCCAGCCCGGACCCATCCGGACCCATCCGGACCCATCCGCACCCATCCGCGCCCAGCCCGCGCCCATCCCGCACCCATCCGCGCCCATCCGCGCCCAGCCCGCACCGGCCGTGGCGGGGGTGACGAGAGCAGCGTTCCCGAGCGCAGGGGGACCTCGCCAGGCTCCTGGCACTTGGCCCTGGCCGAGCTCCGTTCCTGCCCAGGCTGCGGGAAGCTCTTTTGTGCTTTTAGTCACCAGTCAGACAAATGGCGCCTCTTTGATCAATTATCAGCCGTCCTGGGCTGCTGCAAAGGAAATAAGCGTTTGCCCCACCCGGCTACAACCTCCCTCGGGCACTTGTGGATTGTTTGCCAAACAGATGGGGTAGAGGAGAAGCAAATCGCATCTGTCCCCAGGTGATGGGGAAAGCAGGAGGAAAACTGTTCCAGGGATTCTCTTGTCTTGTTAGAGCCCGGAAATCTCAGACCCTGTGCCCCAGAGGAGCGCTAGCAAAGAGCTCAGTCCTAACCATCTCCTCTCTCCCATAGCTTGCTCCGACTCCATCATTTCCCTCAAGGAGTTAAAGCATCCAGACATTAAAACCAAGTTATGGTTTCATAAAAAAAGAAGCTTGTAGATGCTTCCAGAGGAATAGGAAAAAAAAAAGTCTCTGTGTCCCATTTTTGAAGGTGTTTAAAGGAGGTATTAATGCATCATTCATTGATATATTGGATCACAGTATGAAACAGCAAATTAATTCTGCATCAGAAAATGCTTCTGCTCAGATTAATCCCTTTTCATGCAATGTTTACTAAGAAATATTAAGATTTTTGGAAATGTTTGTACTTTGTTTAGACATAGCCGATCATTAGCTACTTTATTAGTTAACAGTGGGAAGAGGAACTGTAAGAAATATCATGCTGCTACCTAGAGAGAATGCAATGGAAAAACAAATCAAATTTGTTGAGATTATTTTCATACATTTTACCACTTATTTTGCATAACTTTATCTTTTTACCTCTTCTATTCCTCAGATGTTAAGATAATGAATAAAAATAATAATGTCCTCTCTAAATCCAGCAAGGTTCCACAGATCCTTTTTTCCTCCAAATCAGTTAAGACAGAAAATTGTGTCACTGAAGGGCAGCCAATGAAGGATTATTTATTATTGGATTAAATCACAGGAAAGTTCATCTGTGTTGCCTTATGTAAAAACTTTGAAGCTCTTAAAGTCCAAACAGAGAAATAGGTGAAAACATTCACAGGCAGACAAGGGGAATATATCCATTGTATAGCACAGAACTAAAAAAAGGGAGTCAAAAATCAACCAAACCCTTTTTACAGACACTGGAAAACCACCAAGAGCACCAATTTCTGCAATTTTGAACAAGATCTTACTATTTATGGAAAGAAAAGCCCAGATTTCCATGAAGAGAAACATTTTGTGCTCCACAGGAATCATTAATACAAACACTACTGTAGTACAAGAATAAAATTACAGAAAAAAAGAATATAAAAACAAGAAAAAGGGGGGGGGGGGAATAGAAAAGAAAGAACAAAAGCTTCTAAAAGTTCTCTGAGCAGCTTACAGCTACAGAAATGAACACTTGCATTGAGCAAAACTTCCCCCAGCCTGGCTGTACTTGTCTTCCTTAAGACCTCTAATAAGCAGCTTAATATTTTGCAGATTCTCTTCCCTTTGTGACCCAAGTCCCTCCAGAATCTATCCAGATCTTTAGCATTATGTTGCCATGGATCATTTTTACTGTGTTTTCCATGGCTTTCATGGCTGTCCAAGTGCAATATTCTGCAACTGCTGCTGCAGAATGAGCTTGCTTTATTCCTGTGCACCGCCTGTCTCAGAGTGAAGAACTGCCTGACTTCAGAGGTTTCTTTGCATTCTCTCCATCCTCTGTGTTCCTTTTTCTCTCAAGTGTTGCCCCTGCCTCCTACACAGCGGGCTGCCTCCAACTCTGCATCCATATCCTGAAATTCCAGCACCACCTTTCAGAAACACAAAGTAAAGGATAGCTGGTAAGGAAGTGAATATTCTGTTATTCCTACCACAAATGGGCTTGCCACTGAGTAAAAGCTCATTTGGCTGCAATCTCTCAATGCCTCATTTTCTCCATCTCAAAGCAGGATGCAGGAAGGGCAATAACTCCTGGTTCAGAAATAAATCAAGGTTAATGCTAACCCATACAGTGTGAAATATTGTGCCCAGGTCTTAAATACAGAATTTTTCTTTCATATATAATGATAATACCCAGCTCTTATGCAGTATTCTCCACCAGCAGAGTTCAAAGTGATTTCTAGAAAAGCAAATAACAACTGAGGCTAACTTTGTTAGCTTGCTTAAAGGGAAGAAGTTGACATTAAAATGTAACAGTATGATATAAATTGGAACTTTGCCACTGAATTTTCACAATTTCCAGGCTCCTAGAAGTTTTATCAGTGTGACCAGGATTTGATGAGAGCTCCAGAAACCAGCTTTCTGTGGCTAGAAAGGGCATTACTAGCAGAGGAAACCATTTACAAGTGCATTTATTATAATCAGTTTTGTGAATTTGCCCTTCCAGCCCTGAAATTTATTCTCGCTCCATCCCAGGGGCAGCAGCAGCCTGCTCATCTACCACTGGCCTCCAGAGCAAGCAGCCTCAGCCACTGGAAAGGGAATTCTCCTACATCAGTGAGGTCAAACTCCTGAGAATCCCACTAGAATCTCTTCAGCTCCTTTTCCCTTCTTATTTTCCCTTTTCTTTTTTCTTTTAACCCACAGATGTAAATTGCCACCTCTTTCTTGCACAAAATAAGAGAAAGAAAAAAGCAGTTTTTCTTCTATTCTTGCTGTTGAGCTATGTTCTTCATTTCTATCAAGTATTTTGAGCTGAAATCTGCGAGAAGGGGTCAATATAAAGCAAATTTCCATGCAGTGACACAAGGCCTTCCTTGGAGGAGCAGTTGTCATGCATAAATCAATGGACTTATATCCAAGGTGCAGAGAAATTCAACTAGAGTTCTGTGTATCTTCTTTTCAAAATTGAAGCAGGATCAGATGTGTTTTCATGTGGTCTTTGCCTCATTGTCCCAAAATTTTCCTTTTGAAGCTTCTCTCTTATCTACATATATTTAGTATGGTTAAATGATTAGACTGTAAAACAAGTTTTACCCTCCTATGCATTTACATCCCTCCTTTCACTTGTAAAATACTTTTTGCCCTTTCAAGTAGCATATTTGAGGTGTTTGTGTCCAGCTGTTCTGGGAGTTACCAGAAGAGAGATGAAAAAGCTAAAGGAAATATCTTTTTGAAAAACACAGAAACACAGAAGGGAAATCAGACCCTTCACAATAATGTCTCAATAAAAAATATGTATTTTGGCAGTAACCTCTGGAAATAGATTGTCTGTCCATTTTTGGTATTGTGCAGCCTAATCATACCTAATCATTGCTTAATAATTGTTCACTGTGTAGCCTCAGAGTCATTTTTTCTGTATACTTGCAGAAATTACCAAACTTGTTATTGAGTCCACGCACATCCTGAACTATTACGAGATCATGATTACCCAAATTTTCTCCCATTTACTTTTAGTTTTATCCTAAGTGAATATTTTTAGGCTAATCAGTATCTGTTAAATCAAAGGAGCAATTCCCTCTCTCATCAGCTCATGCAAGCCTTCCCTTTCAGCAGCTAGCTGTGCTTATCAGAAGAACCACCTATATTTAATATAAGTTCAGGAATGTTTGTCATGTGATGACAGAATATGCCAAGAAACAACTTCTTAATACATGCAGCATTTAGCAGCAAGAGAGCAGAACAACCTCAAATCAAAATACATTCATTTCTTTTACCTTATAGTTTTTCATCTAGAAACCTTTGCAATTAAAGAAGCTGCTGCTATAGTGTGTTTAAATAATGCCTGGAATTCAGAGATACAGAGATTTTAGGGATAGACTAAAATATTTTTCATATACACAAGAGAAGGTGCAGCCCTACAACTATGAAAAAATGGGGAAAAAAATCATTGTTTGGAAGCTGATTTGTGAGGGCTTTGGGCACAGTTAAATTCCAGAAATGATGGAAAGTGTCAGAGAACTGGACTCTTGAGGGGCTGTCGACCCCAGCTAACTGAGGAATCAAATGGAGCTGTGTGGCAGGGTGAATTACAGATCTGCATCCCTTGGTTCCTCCTCTCCACACTTTGACATCTCCAGGTTTGTGCCAAAAACCCCACAGAAACTGAACTACATTTCTTCCTGTGTGCTGTCTCGCAGTGTTCAGTCTTAAAAGGCTCCCTGTAAACCACTATGATATTTATGCACACAGAAATTATTCAGAGTTTCAGCATTAGCTTGTCCCCCCTCTGCAGGTGGCAATTTTTCACCCACAGCTCCTCACGGTGCCGCTGAGTTGGTGGCAGCTCTGACTGGAGAGATCATGAGATGAGCAACTGTGCTAGTCCTGTGATAAATCACCAGGTTTCGTGCTGAGCTGGTGGAATTAATACAGCAAATTTCAAGTGATGGATGTCAATGATCCAAGGAATCCCAGCCTGGAGTAATTGCCTGAAATTTGCTGAGTGTTCCTGCCTGGGGAGGGCACAGGGCAGCTGCAGGCTGAGGAGCTGTGGGCTGTAGCCACAGGCTCCTGGCATGGCCTCAGGTGAGTCTGCTCGCTCTTCTGCACCTAAATTTCACTCTTCACCTGGTCCAATTAGTAAATTATTAACAAAAAAAATCGCCTTCCCAATCTAAATCAATGAAAGCCTTTCTTGTATTTGGTCTTCATTTCCATAAACATTTTTAAGAACTGTTTCCTATTCCCTGGTTAGCTTTGTACTCCATACACTTGTTCTAATATTTGGTTTTCAATTAATTTATTAAACTTGTTTAATATTAGGGGCTTCTTTCTTGGTCTGTTTAAAGACCAAGATAATGGCAGTATAAACAGAAGCACTTTCAGAGCAAAATCAAAATCTGAATGCTTTCCATTTTCCCTTTCCTTAACCTCCTATGACCCAAAACTGCTGCTAAGCCTCTTGGTGTGATTTACTGGTGGGACAGAAATGCACCCTTCTCCAAAGAGATGATACCCACGCTGTCAGGAGAAGGGTCCAGACAAGTTCTGCCTCTGTGCCCGAGTGTCCTTCAGTGCTGGGAAGTGTTTGCTGCAGGAATTTAACCCTGGCAGAAGGACCCTTGTCCCCCAGAAGCATCACAACCCCTGCAGGTTGGAGAAATCAGAATCCTACTCCCATTTCTGGACTCACTGAAGTGTTTGAGCAAACTCACAAGATCTTGTTTCATTTCAGATGTGCTGGTGAATATACCATTTATGCCACCAAGCTTAGCTTTGTAAGTTATCTTTTGTCCCTCTCACGGGTTTTAAATTTTTTAATCAAATTAGCTCATACAAAGCTAAGGCTTGCTTTGACAGAGGGATAGGTTCAGTCAGTCTTTCAGCACAAATGAAGATCAAATCTCTATTTGCAACACAAATCCCAAATCCACCCAGATATTCTGAGCAAGTCCAAATTTCCTGTCAACTTCAGGAGTTTCAGGATTTGGCTGTTCTGCATCACTTCCTTCAAAATAAAATATGTGGGTGCAAGACTTTGAGCTATCTTAGTCAGATCTTTATTTAAAAAGTGGTTAAAAGTTTGAAAGCTCTGTATGACACAGGTTATCAGGATAAAACCATAGGAGACAAACTCTAGAAGCTGTTTAAAACAGTTTACATCGAATAACATGGCACAACTGATGACAGGGATGACATAAATGTGTCCTAGGTAGCGGATTTAAAAAAAAAATTGCAACATTTAACTCTACAAGAACCTCACCTTTCCTAGATAATTGTGAGAGAACAGAACAGTTTCAAATTTCTGTATACACAAGACAGCAAAGGAATTAAAATCAAGATCTGAAATAAACAAGTTACTACATGAGACTAAAATCTGGAGAAGTTTTTTTTTTTTTTTTTTAAAAATAGCAAACTTCAAATAAAATATTAGAAATTATTCCTAAATCAAACATCTCTCAGATTGGAAAACTTTACAGAGGAAAAATACAGACTTTGTTCTGTTAGCATGATGGACAAAGTTAAATATTTAATGCAGGCCTCTTACAGACTGTAAGAAATTAGAGATGAAAGACTATTAATTGAGTTCAAATTTGCAATAGCCTGAAAATGGAATGTTCATCTGTTTGTTTTGTACTGGAGCCCCTATCTGCAAGCCCAAAAGAGCTGAGGAGGATTTAAGTCTCTGTTTGAATACAAATGTGCCATTAGAAGCAAAATTATCCATTTAGAACATGTAGGCAGAGTGTTCCAGGGGCCTAAATCATGAACTCACCAGAGCTCCAGGTGCATTTTTAAAGCTCTCTAGTGAAACTGGCTTTCAGCACTTTGTCAGTTCTCTTTCCTGATTTTAAATATGTTCCTGTAGATTATTAAAGGTGTCTGTGTTTATTTTGGGCTAAGCTTTGAGATATTCTTTGACTTGCTGGGCAAATCATCACAGCTCACTTGACACCACTTCTATGGCCCATGTTATGATGGTTTAGAGCTCTCCCTAAAACCATTTTCTCCATTCAACCCTTCCCTGATTTTATGATAATATTCCTTAAGAATAACATCTCCTTACCCAGTGTATTTATTAAAGTATCAAGATCTTTGTAATTAGCATTATTGGCAAGGGGAAAGGATTTCTTCTAATTAAGCTATAAAGCTAAGCTAATAAAACCAATCATCCTGTGCACTTATGTAAAATTTTAATTTCATGTTCATCAGTGTTTAGTTCCCTTACAAAGTCCCCAGAGAGCTAATAACCTTTTGTGTGCTCTTTCTTCTAGAGAAGAAAGAAACATCCATCCTTCTTGGGGTTACTTTTAAATCCTCCTACTGAAAGCCCATATTTTCACATGTGCTATTGCTTTATTGGGCTGTTCAGTGGCAACTCTTTATTGAGCCCTCCTGGCTCTGAAAAAATCAGCAAAATTTGCTTTAAAGGAACCTGCCAAGCACTGAAGGATCAGACCTTCTGCCCCTGAACCCAACACACTTCCCAGCAAGGTTTGTTCTCTCACTTCTTGGCTGTGCCAGCACCTAGAGCCAAAATTGCACATTTTATGCACAATTGTGCATTTTATTCAAAGTCAAAACAGGCTCAGGGCTTAAGCTGATTGAAATCAAATGTTGCCTGTGTCTGTTTGTCCCAAGGAGCATCTCCAGGCTTCACTTAGAGTCAGCATCACTTCTCTGCCCTGACAGATGCTGGTTCTCCTCTAAAAAAAACCAAACTGTGTAGGGAGCCTGGTAAAAGGACAACTCCCCAGTGCTTGTGGGTCTTAAGATTGCCCCCTCCAAGTTTCATGATTATGAAGCAGGATAAACCCCACGTGTTTGCTTTCTCAGCATTTTATATCTTAGGGGGCTAAAGCCACACGTGCAGTGTGGGATGCACAGCTGGCTGTTTTAGGTGGGCAGTAATCAGCAAATTATTTGCATACAGACTGTGAACCCAAGATAACTTTTCTGTGGGGTAGATGCCTTCTTTCCCCACTTATTGTCCCTCAGAAGCACTTGGCTGTGAAGTGCTGCTGTCTTCACACGGGGAGCACATGCCCTTTGCTTTGCAATGGGAATTTGTAACAGAATTTGGAATTTGCTCTGCCAGGATGGAGAGGGATTGTCAGCTCAGTGTGTGCAGTTCCTCTGTTTGAGTTGATGCTTCAGCCAGCACAGTCAATAACACATTTTTAGAGAGCTTGTAGATAATTAGATTAATGAGTTGACTCTCCTCAGACACACGATTTGCAGTAAGCCTTTCTGCTCATCTCTTTATTGACTGGCACGTAATAACACCTATTGAACTTCACTCAACCATCAGGTAATACAAACATATTTTCGCCCTTGGAGGCAGTCAAAAAGGCCAGGCACACTATCACTGCAGTACATATATTTTCTGAGACAATTAGCAACCTCAAGGTGGTGTTAATCAGGAGGAAATAGGGGCTAACTGAATATTAAATTATCTCTTGCTACAATAGAGTTCCCAGAGGTAAGATGACCATGCTAGAATTGTTTTGTAGGGATCCATCTAACTCTTTGTCTTTCTACTGTAATGAGATGTCAGTCAATCCTCAGGGTAAAAATCCTGCTCCCTCTGAAGAACCAGACAAGCAACAGAGATAGAAATGGCAAGTGCCTTTTTCAAAGCATCTTATTCACCTCATCCCAACCCCTCAGCTAGAATTCAGGATTTTAGCATGGAAATCTGTCACGGCGGAGGGAGACTCTGATGCCCAGTATGAGTGATCCAGCAGACT